>CAUYUJ010003280.1:511769-536769 GCA_963575745.1 Prorocentrum cordatum
CCTCCCTCCTCCTCCCTCCTCCCTCCTCCCTCCTCCCTGGAGGGCTCAGGGTGACATCCAGATGGGCTCCCGCACCTCGAAGGTCCATCCGTCTCGTGACTCGCCTCCTGCAGGCTCGGGCCTCGAACATCCACATCGAGGCGGCACTTCAGATGATTTACCCTCTGTCCCCCACCCAGAGAACATGCTCGGCCCCCCCCACCTCAATAGATCTCTTCATAACCCTCAACGGGGTGTGGTCCCAGCGCCCAACTTCTACACGGGACTGTGCCTGCCTCCACCAGCCCGTGCCTGCAAGACGGACCGGCTCCAGCACTCGACTCTCTACGAGGGAGGGCGGCTCCACCAGCCCACGCGTCGGCTCCAGCACCCAACTTTTTTTACGAGGGACAGTGGCTCCAGCAGCTCATGTCTGCAAGAAAGACCGACTCCAGCACCCCATCTTCTACGAGGGAAGGCGGCTCCAGCAGCCCAATGTCTCGGCTCGAGCAGCGAACTTTTACGAGGAGTAATGGTTCCACACCCCAATCACCGCTAACATATTTCCCGCTCGGTCCGGATTACCACTACCTAATTAGCCACCTAACTGTAGAAGGCGCCGACCTCTCTCTCTCACACACGCACGCACGCACGCACGCACACACGCACGCACGCACACACGCACGCATGCGCGCACCCACGCACGCAAGCACGCACGCTGACAACAACACACACATACATATATGTTCATATACATATACAGCACACACAACACACACACAAACACCCACACACACATACATGCATGCACATATATACAGTTACACATGCTAATGCACAGGCAAGGCCCGCGCCTCCCAAGAAGCAGGGTGTTTCTGAGAAGCCTCCTCCCTTCCCCTTGCCCCACACCGCCCTGCGCGCCGCCGAGAGAAGAAAGGCCATCGCCGCGGAGCCCGCCCCCGGTCCTCGGCGGCCTCGGCCACGGCGCGCTCGAAGTCGGCGCAGCCCTGCCCGGTCACGGCGGACACGCCAACGCAGCGGAGGTTGGCGTAGAACTCCTCGCGGCCGGCGCGCACGGCCCGCATCACCAAACGGTGCACGTAGCCATGTCGACGCTTGGGGACGCACTGAATCCGGGTCAGTGCACACCGGGGCCAGTTAAGGTCCTGCAGGATCTTGCAAGGTCCTGCAGGATCCTGCAGGATCATGCACACGCCAGCCTGGGCCAATGCACCTTTGGTTCTGCAAGATCCTGCAAGATCTGGCGCTCTCGCTGACCACCGCTTGTGCATTGACCCCTGTCGCAAGGCTCCCGAGACGCCCTCGCGGCTTGGAGTCAATGGCACGGTTCGGTAGCCCAATGGATGCGCGGTCGCATGGATACGGCTCCGCGCGGGGGCATCCGTCAACAAAAACGCCCCGTATCCCCGGTGGCCCAGCCCGCGACGCCGTGGATACGGATAACTTTGAGCGCGTTTCCATTCAGATTCTGGCAACTCGACTTGCACGGCGTTTCGCTCCTCCCCCCTCACCCCGGAGCGTTTCCAGACAGCGCTGGGCCGAGAAGGCGTGCAGGTGAGGGGTCCTGACCTGCGTGAAGTGCAAATGTCGCTTCGGGCCTCGCCACGCGCCCCTCCCCCTCTCCCCCTCTGTGCAAGAACATAAACTTAGGTCGGGCATGTCCTCCTGCAGGCGGATTCTGGACGATTTCTTTTTTATACGCTAGAATCCCCCCCTACAGCAATACTCAAACATCGTGTTTTTGCTTAGAAAAAATCTATACTAGATTTTTACTACTTTGGAGCACTCCTCCTGTAGCGGGACAGGCCCGACTTCAGCGCAGACCTGCCAGACTCTCTACGCCAAACGTTCTTCCGCCCTCACGGCCTCAGGCCCCGTGACACCGTGACAATTTTTTTTCCCCCGAGCGTCCCAACCTGCGCGGCGGGAAGTGGCGATCAAACTACCCCAATCCGGAACCAGAAAGTGAAACAAGAAGGATGCAGCTGGGACTCCGTGACAAAAGAGGTCGCGGCGGCAGGCCTCCCTTCGCTTCGGGCCTCAAGGGAGGCTGCTCCCCGGCCCTCCGAGGAAGGCCGGCAACCTGTGCCGCGTCCCCCCCCCCTCCCGCTCCAAGAGGCCCTCCGCGAGTCCACGGTGGCCTCCACGATGGGTCGAGATACCTCAAGATCCGAGGATTTTCTGTGGGTGGAGGGCAGAGGTTGAAATCTGAAACGCCGTTTCAATGGATTTTCGAGGCTCGAATCTGCAAAAGGTGAGTCACAGGACGGACTGATCTTCGAGGTGCAAAAGCCCATATGGGTTTCACCCTGAGCCCTCCACCCCAAGAAGCTGCTCAGAAGATGGCTCAAGATAGCCTCCGGCGCACATCCCAAAGGCCTCAAGATGGCTCCAACATGGTTGCCAGTACCAGCTGGGCCCTCCGAGGACCCCCACCAAAAGGTCACCATGGCTTCGAAACCTAGGGAGAATCAATGTTTGTTGCCCTTCTCGTTGTTTCGCTTCCGATGGGCTTTTGAAGCCGTAAGATGGCCGCAAGACGGCCCAGAAGAGGCTCAAGAGGGGCACAAGAGGACCTCAAGAGAGCTCCAAGAGCGCCCAAGGGCGCTCTAAGAGTGGCACAAGAGGACCCCGAAACGCCATTTGTGAGCCTCCAGGGGGGGGCCTCGCTGCAGGCGGTTCTGCTTCGCAGTCGTGATGCGTTCCGCTCCCGCGTCATAGTCGAGCCTCTGGGCAGCCTGCGACGTCTTTCCCTCGAGTTCCCCGAGGAACTGCCAGTTGCGCACTCTTCTGCCCACTGGAGACCTCCTAGATGGAGTCCGAGCAGATGGGGTCGGAGGATCGCGCCGCACCGCCAATGCATCGGCGATGTATCGGCGCCATCAGCGTGGAGAAAATCGGGCTCCCCATCGAGCCGCATCGGCGATGCATCGGCGACGCGGTGCGATCCTCCGACCCATAAAAAGATGGGAGAGAACGATTAAAAACATAGTCATTTCTGCAAAAAAAAACCTGACTGGAGGAGAACGATAACAAAATAGTGTTCCAGCCCGCGGCCGGTTTTTTCTAATCGTCATCCCGGGCACCGCCGCGTGAACACGACCCCCGGTCATTTATTAATCGTCATCCTCTATCTACTCGGACCCTGCATGGGAGGCCGAGGGAGGAGCTGCCAATCTGCTGCCCACGCGTCCGCCCAGTGGTGGCAGCTGCTCGTGGCCCGAGCTGTGCAGCGCACGGGCCGGCGTGGCCCGCCGGCGCTCGAGCTCGCGCGGCCGGCCGCATCCGACCCACGCGTCGCTCGCTGGGTGGGCCGCGAGGTGGCTGTGCCGAGGAGAAGACTAGCCATCGCTCGGACGTCCATTCCCTGTGTTTTTGTCGGTTTCGTGCGTGGCTTCTTCGCCAAATGATCCAGGAAGCTCCTCGATGGTCCTCGCCCACGGAAAAATGCACACGTCCGAGCGGTGCCAAGAAGGGGCTCGGTGCCGGGGTGCGCAGGGGCGCACGCGCAGGGGCCCGCGGACAGATCATCGGCTCCTCGGGATGGAAGGCGGTCCAAGGGAAGGGCCCAGGCCCCTGCGGGTGCTCAGCCAGGCCCAGGCCAAGGGAGAGGAGGAGGAGGAGGAGGAGGGAGAAGAGGAGGAGGAGGAGGAAGAGGAGCAGGATGAGGAGGAGCAGGAGCAGGAGCAGAAGGACCCTGCACCAAGGCGTCGAGCACCAGTGCCCGACTCGTCTTTGACAGCGCCTGGACCAGCTTGGAAGAAGGCTCATCTCTTCCGCCCCCCATCCCAATTTCCTGGCCTGCTTCTTACCCCGTGTGCACCCACATCAAAGGTTGCGCATGCCAGGCTTAGTGCTCGGCCGATGGCCGAAGCGCCCCCGAGGCGCGGCTGCAGCCTGCTCTCTTGAGCTGCTGCTGCCTCTGCTCCTGCCTCCCGGCTCCGCATCTCTCACTCCCGATTACATACAGGCATCGCCACTCTTCCGCCTGAGGGCGGACCAACCGACAGACCGACCGAGGAAGAGGAGGGCCCGGGGCTTTTCTATGAGACAACGTTCACGCCCACGCACCGCTTGATGTATAGCTCGTCAGCCGGTCGGCCAGTCAGGGGCACGAGCTGAGATCCCCGACGTGGGGCCGACGCCCCCCCCCAACAAAAAAAACCGTGACGTCGAAGAAGACGGCGACGACGACGACGACGCCGACGCCGACGCCGATGCCGACGCCGACGCCGACGCCGACGGACGACGACGACGACGCCAACGACGACGACGTCATCAACGCTGGCGTCCGTCTCGGGAGCCTCTTGAGGTCAGGCGCTTCATCCGGGGACCTCCCTGGCGACCCCGACCTCCCTGGCATGCCAAAAACCGTCGGAACGCCGAAGCCAGCTTCGTACTGGCTGTGGTCGATGTGGCGTCCCCGGGCGGCCAGGTCCACTCGGCTGTGGCCGCGGACCTTCCGTGCCCGCGCGCTGGCACCCCGGGGGGGGGGGGCTCCGAGCGCCTCCCGCGGGGGGCCTCGGGAAGCCCCCCGGGGGGCAGCCGGGGACCTCCCTGGCGACCCAGACCTCCCGAGGCATATGTTCTCGGGGACGGACAGGGCCCCCAACAGTGACACGTCGATTAGTGAATTGTCCGTTTTCGGTTCTCGAGAGGGCGCCGCGGCCGTTATTTTCCAGGCTTGCGCCCGCCAGGTTTGGGCCTCAGGTCGTTTTCACTAAACCACGTTGTACTAAAGGGGGGTCTGTCCATCCCCGATGTTCGACCCGGGCGGCCCTCTCACACTTTTACCTGCAAGCAAGGAGCCCTGCGGCGGGGGGGGGAGCAACGACGACGAGGGGGCGACACGACGGAGGGCGCGGCGAGGGGGGAGGGGGGGGGGAAAAGCCGACAGGGGCGGCTTTTCTCACACGTCGGTCAGAAGCAGTAGGTCAAAGCATGAAGTAGGAAGGCGGGTAAAGCAGATTGGGTTCAGGCCCTCCCAGAGAGCAACAGAACACAGCAAAGGCAGATCGACTCTTGAAGTAGGAGGGCGCCCGAAGTCCGCCGGCCCCACTGCCGGGCCAGCGGGCTCCACGGATTAGGCCTGCTGCTCCCTGCGCGAGTTACGGTTGCCAGTCTCCAATGTTACAATTCTGTGTTCTGCTCCCTACTGTGAATTGACACAATTGACACTGGGTGCCGTCCCCTGGTGGAATTCTCAAAACTTCCGGGGGGTCCTGGGACACCTAAACATACGAGAGATTCGCGCCCCCGAACCTATAATCCCATGTCATATTCGCGCCCCCGAAGCCAGAACCCCTCGTCAATTACAATATTCGCATCCCCGAGATCATAATCCACAGTAGATTGTTCAATCTTCGCGTCCCCGAGGCAATACTTTCTTGTAAATTATGCAACGCCTGCGTCCCCGAAGCTAGGATCCATCGTAAAATACGCGTTCTTCGCGTCCCCGAAACCATCAACCTGCGTAAAGTACGCGGTGTTCGCGCTTGCGAGGCCACCGTCTTTCATAAAAGGCACCCGAGATGGTACAAGAGGCCTCCGAGACGGCCCACGAGTGTTCCAAGGCGCCCACGAGGCTCCCGAAAGGCACCCAAGAGCGCTCCAAGAGCACCCCCAAGAGGGGCCCATGAGGGCAACATCTGCGATTATCCTGAGATGGTTGATGGATGTTGGCACGCTCGCGGTTTTGGGCTTCAAACGCTCCAGGACGGCCCACGAGGCCCCACAAGACCGCCCCAAGACGGCCCAAGAGGCTCTCAAGATCGTCCCAAGACGGTTCAAGAGGGCCCCGATACGGCCCAAGAGACCCCCAAGACGGCCCAAGAGGGCCCCAAGGCGGCCCCAAGACGACCCCAAGAGTGACCCGAGACGGGGGACCCGAACCCAAGTGGCCCCCGTTCAGAATTCCGACGCTGCTTCACGACGGCGCCCAGGCCTCACAGCATAGCTCTTGCCTGCCCCATTCTCCGAGAGAGGGGGCCGGCGGCAGGGGGCGAAGCCCTTACGGATAGACTGGATTCTGGGAATCTAGAACTGCCCACTTTCAACGACCGGCGTGCACACTTAGGTCGGGCGTGTCCCCCTACAGGCGGACTTTGGACGAACAACAAAAAAACGTCCCCAGACTATTTCTTTTTGTTGTTGTTGTTGTTGTTGTTATTTTTGATGTTTGCCCCTGTAGGGGGACAGGCCCGACTTACGCCTAGAACTGCCCACTGTCGGCGACCGGCGTGTGTACGCGGGCCTCTGGGGCCCGTCTCTGGGCCAGGTACCTGGAGCGCACAGCAGGCCCCATCGGGGAGTGGTCGGGACATCGGGGGCGCGGGGAGGGGAAGACTCAGGCCTGGAGGCAACGCCAAGAGGGGACTGACATAAGGGGGGGATGCATCGACCTGGAATCGGCGGTTTCTCGCCGATATAGATCGGCGATTGGCCCCCGATGGTACATCCGAACCTTCCTGGGCGGGTGGGGGCTATCAGACCCCAATGGGCGATCAATGGGCGATTGGGGGTCGATGCATCCCCCCTTTTCCTATCCCCCCTATCGTTGCCCCTGAAGACCTCATAACCTGATGGTGCAGTCTGACCTTGGCCAGCAGAGCATCCCTCAAGAACATGCGACACTCGGTCGGCCAAAACGGCCAAGGGTACCTTCCCCAGGAAGCACAAGAACATACAGCAAGCACAAAGAACATCAGGGTACCCTCCCCGAACCGACCTCGGTTTAATACTTCGGTCCGACTGTAAAGGGAAACCAAAACGGCATAAACATAAACTATTGGCGGTCCTCGCGGATTTCTTGGATCTGAGCTGGAGCCCCCTCCCTGGCGCGCGGAGAGCGCCAGGGGGTCCAGCGCAGATCCAAGACATCCGCGCGAACCGCCAGAAGGTTGTTTTTTTGTGTGTTTTTCGTTGGGAGAGGGAGGTGAAAAAACGCACACCTCGCGCACTTTCTCTTGAATTGTACAATACTTGCGTCCCGAAGCTAACGAACCCTCGAAACTTATAAAATATTTGCGTCCCCGAAGCCATAACCCCCAAGCCATAAACCTTGGTAACATACTTCTGGGGCCAGGGTGGCAGCTTAGGGGCCAATGGCTGGGCTATGTCCCTGCAACCCTCGACCACACCCCCGTTTTTGTTTTGCCCCCCCTTTTCGCGAACGCCCGAACTCTCAAGACGAAGCCAGGACGAGGATCAATTCGAGTGAGGATCAATGGAGAATCTCTGAGATCCCGCGGCTCTGGAGGATCTCTCGGGCGCCACAGCTCTCTCAGAGCCTCCAGAGGCCGAGAATACCCCAAAAAATCGCCCGTCGTGATTTTTTCAACAACATAACCAAAAATAATCAAACATCGTCCCCTGACTATCCTCCTCCTCGGTTTTCTGACTATTTCTCATGACCCGAGGGCGACTGGATCCTTCGATCCTCGGAAGCGCAAAGCCCTGCTTGGAGCGCGCCAGCCGTCGTGTGGTCACCATCCCATCGCCACCGCCGCCGCTTCAGGATCCTCTTGTGGCGTGTCTGGGGGCGCTTGGCGTCTGAGCGTCCCTCCTTCCTCCCAGCCGTCCCTCCCCCCTCCTTGCTCGCCGGCTAGTGCCCCTAGGAGGAGGAGGAGGAGGAGGAGGAGGAGGAGGAGGAGGAGGAGGAGGAGGAGGAGGAGGAGGAGGGGGAGAGGAGAGAGGAGGAGGAGGAGGAGGAGGAGGAGCTCGCTGGAGCGGATCTCGCCGCCTCGCCGCGGACGAAAAAAAAGTTTGGGGGCGCTCGGGCCGCTGGGCGGGCGAGGAGGGCCCCCGCGTCGGGGGCCCGGGGCACGGCGTGCGGGTCCGGGACGGGGTTCGGCGGGGAGTGCAGGCAACCAGGTGTGGGCTGCTTTGGACGCCCTTGCCGCTGGACCCCCTTCTGGGTCAACCCGAAAGGCGAAGCGATGGCCCTGGGGGAGGGCCCAGGGGTCATGGGGCGGCTTCCCTTTTGGACGCCCGAAATGGGCACGGAAAGAATGGGTACAATGCCCAACAGCAAATGTTGTCCCAAACCAACAGCGGCCGCTGTTGGGCAGGCGGCCCTCTGTCTCAAATGGACACAGGCCGCGGCGGCGTGGACAGCGAGTCCTGTTCAAAATGAACAGGAACTGCTGTTGGGCATCGTACCCATCCTTTCCGTACCCATTTCGGGCGTCCAGGGCTGCGAGCCTCACCCCTGCAGGTCGGATTGCTGAGAAACCGGCTGGGGTCCAGAGTTCGAAGGATACCTACAAGCAAGTGAACCCCAGCGGGGGTGTCCAATACCCCCGCGTCGATGGGACCCGTAGGGGTAGGGTTCGCAAGTGGTCCCAGAGAGTGGGGGCGAGGGGACTGACAGGGGGCGAGGGGGCTCCACGAAGAGCAGGGGGGCTCCTCAGAGGGGAACCGGAGGCTTTTAAGAAGGCGTGTTGAGAAGGCGGGCTTCTGAGAACCCCCTGCCTTCTCACCAAGCAACCCCCTGGGGCCCTAGGGCCCAAGCATCCGGCGATGTGGTGCTTCTACTCCACGGACCCATGACCTCCCGACCACCTCCAAGGAGGCAACTTCTCGTCTCGGATCCGTTTCTGCTGGCCCGGGGGGGGCGGAACAACGGCAGCTGAGCCAAGGAAGGAGCTGCGAGGCGGGGAGGATTGCGCATATCCACCGCCTGGGGAACGGATCTTCCAGGACACCTGGAGCCGGGAGGCGGTGAATGTGGATGTGGATACAGTCCTCGTGCTACCAGAAAACACATTCAGCAAGGAACGAACGGTGCTTTTCTGGCCACAATGCAAATACTCAATGTTTGGTGCCCACGCTGGCTAGCATGCCGTTTTCCTCGCTCCCCCCTAAAAAACAATAACAACCCTGAGTTGTGGATGCCTCCAGGCCTCCAGATCTCAGCGGAGGTCCCCCGTCGTGGTCGTGGTGGTGGTCCTGGTCGTGGTCGTGGTCGTGGTCGTGGTCGTGGTCGCCGTCGTCGTCGTTGTCGTCGCCGAGCGGCCTCCATCGCCAGGCTCATCGAGCGCGCCAGGCTGGCGACGTAGGAGGTCCGCAAGCCGCGCTGGTGCAGGCCCGAGGCTCGACCCCCGACGACGCGGGACGCAGAAGGGCACGCTGGCACCATGCCCCCGCCTTGGAGGCGCGCGTCCGAGCCAAACATTCTGCACCGACGTCTTCTCGGTACATCCCATGACGCAGGCGACCTCTGGTGCGCGGCCTGCCGATCGCTGCGCGCGCGGCTGCGCTGCGGCGGCCTGCGTGCTGGGCGGCTGCTCCCCCCCCCCACTGCGCCACAGAAAGCCAAGCACCAGAGGCCGATGCGGCGAAAGGCCAGTCTTACATACGACCGATGTTCGAGGCCCGAGGCTTGTTGAGCTGCTCTGAATGCCTTCTGGATAAGATAAGGGCCTTGGATAAGGAACACGTGGACAAGGAGTCTAGGGTCTGAACACAAGCGCTGGAAAAAGATGATGCCGCACATGAAACTGTCGCCTGGCTGGTTGTTCTCGACGCGCCCAAGAGAACGACACCGACATCACAGCAAAGCCACGGCAAGCCCTGCGCCCCGCACCCCAGAAAGACGACGCTGGCACCACGGCAGGCCCCACGGCAAGCCCTGCGCCCGAGGCGGTGCTTGCCCTGGTGGCGGCGGCGCTCCCCCCAAGGCGGAAGGCCGCGCGTCGGAACAAACGGCGCGGCGACATCTATCTCTCGCCCAAGTCGGCCACGTCATGTGGCCGAGTCCAGAAATCCTGAGCCAACACAACTTGACTC
The DNA here is from genome assembly GCA_963575745.1 of Prorocentrum cordatum. NCBI lineage: Eukaryota > Dinophyceae > Prorocentrales > Prorocentraceae > Prorocentrum > Prorocentrum cordatum. The sequence goes on from CAUYUJ010003280.1 coordinate 521,559, forward strand.
GGCTACACATACGGAGAGACCCCAGGCAAGAGTGATTTTGCGTGCGCGGCTTTAGGGGCGCCAACGCAACCGCGCAAAAAGGCTGCTGCCGCACTGCGTCGCCGAACGGCGGGACGCGCCTCGAAAGAACCTCAGCGCCAACGGGCAGATGCTGAATTCCGCCAGTTCGATCGGGTGCCCCGAATACCACCCCGAAAGAGCTGCGAACACAGGCCCTGCCAGGCGCCACCACGATGAGATTTGGCACTGCCAAGCCGCATCGCGATGACGTCTGACCAGGCCTGGCGTCGTGGCCACAACTAGGGACACCCGCGTGCCCTCCAAAGGGCGCATATACCTTCCGAGAAGAAACAATTCGATGGTTGAAGATCCGAGTTCAAACTTACTCAAAACGGTTCAACCTTCGTCAAACTTCTTCAGCCTGGACGATTTGAGATTCGGGCTGGGTTTCGGGAGCAGTCCTGGGGCGGTTTCGCGGACATGCACCGCGTATATGTTGCTGTCGATTGCGAGGGGGGCCCAACACCGGTGCGATCAGATACGAGGGCAGCCCTGCGCCGCATGTGCAGAGGCAAGGCCGAGCTCAAGCCCAACGAACACATCACCGATGTCCTGTCTGGGCCAGCACCACAGGTGAGAAAAACACGCCTCGTGTTGTGAGGAAGGTGTTGGGGAGATACAGTGTGCGACTGCGCAAACATCACCTTCAACATACGCGGTGCCATGGATGATGTGATCATTTCTCCCAGCCCTATCCTCCCAATCCTAAAGTTGTCTTTCTGAATGGGCCACTCTCGCGGAGGATAACTCCTACGTGCGTGCGGAATTGAAACCTGTTGGGTGGGCAGCTGTTGCTTCCCCTTGCTTCCGCTAACCTTCCGCCGACCACCGCCCGAGGAGTCGCCCAGTCTCCCGCTTCTGCCGCCCTCCGCCGAGGAAGGGGCGCCAACGCCGCAGAGCCCCCAGCGCCATGATGTTTTCGTGACGGCGACCTCCAGAAGACTCGACCAATTCCCTGGGCCTGGATGTTCATCCTGGTTCGATTTGACCTCCCCCGGGCCCAGTGAGGGCACCCAGACGCCGAAAACGGCCCCAAACAGTCCGCCGTGATTCTACTGTCACGACGCGAGGGGGACATGGGAGGCGAGGCCGTCTCTCCAACGTGTTTTTTGTGCATCTGGCTTCCTAGCAGGAAGCGGGTTTTCATTCTGCTCGGCGATAGCCCGGGTTATCTGGTGGTGTCGGGTCGGGCGAAAGGGGGGGATAGCAAAGGGGGGGTTTGAGAATCAGCTCACGTAGCTGATTTTCCCGGCGCCTCCCGGCGCCGGGAGCGGCCATGTATCGAGGAATTGGCCCCTCGGTGAGGCCGAAACCAGCTGCGTGCAGCAAATTCGTAACCCCCCTTTCCAATCCCCCCCTTTCGCCCGACCCGATGGTGGGGGGGGCAGAGATGCGCGTAAACCTAACCTTGTCGCTTCGGGCAGCCCCACGTATCTGCCCGCGCGCGCCAGCACTGCCCCCCCCCCCCTCCCCCCCAATCGGACCTGCGCAGCCGACAGGGTCAGCTTCTGCGGGGGAGCGGCCGAGGCGGCCGGGAACTTTTTGTCAGCGCGCCGCTCCGCGCCGCGGGACGGCAGGCTAGGAAAGGTTCGGGACTTGGACGCCTCGGGGGCACCGAAGTTTTTTTTTTTTTTTCTCGGTGGCACCGAAGTGGATAGCGTGTCGCGCCGAAGCACGGCGGAAGAGCACCCGCGGAACGATACGCCATCGAAGAGCTCCCGGCCGTATGTGTTCGAGTCTCTGGAGGTCTGGGCTGCGCCCGCTCGCAGAGGCGAGGAAGAAGAGGCGGGAAGGAGGAGGACGAGGAGGAGGAGGAGGAGGAGGAGGAGGAGGAGGAGGATAGGGGAGGAGGAGGAGAAGAGAAAGGATGAGGGGGGGGGGACCCCCGAAACGGATGCAAACGTCCAAATTCCTCGAGGCGTCGTCGTCGTCGTCGTCGTCGTCGTCGTCGTCGTCGTCGTCGTCGTCGTCAGCGGCGGCGGCGGCGACGGCGTTTCCCTCCCGGGCGCCACCCACCACGGTGCGCAGGCGGGTGCGCGCGGCAGCGCACGTGGATCTCTCTGGACAAGGCCTCGCCGATCTTCTCGAAGTCCCGCATCCACTCCAGCAGAAAATCGTGCGGCGTCACGTCGATTTTGTTGAAAGCTACTATGAACGGCAATTTCGTCTTGTACAGTATGGAGCACGCGTACAACATATTCGACATGAATGTTACGGGTTTGGCGCACTGCGCCGTGTCTACCACGTAAGTGACGAGCGTAGGGTAGGACACAGCGAGTGCGTCGCACACGATCTGCCCTGACGCAGACCAATTGAAGACCTCAATCTGGCCTGGCGTGTCGATCAGCACAAAGTCTAGATCTGGGGCGCGCTTATCAAGCAGGGTCAAGACTTGATCAAATTTCGTGGCGAATAAGTTCAAGGATGTCATGATGCCACCATTCGGGCCCAAGTTGAAATGCTTCATGACTTCTTTATAATTCACCGTGTCGCGGATATCCACGTTCACTGGGTACGCCACATTCCTCACGGCCGGGTCCAAATTTATCGTGTAGACCCGCTTCTTGATTGACTGCAGGCGGATGACCAGCCTGGAAATCGTTCCTCCTCCTCGACATCCGCTTCCGCCTCCTCCACCTCCACCTTCACACATGCCTCTTCCTCCCCTCGTACATCCCCCCCTCTTCCTCCATTATCCTTCCCCTGCCCTGAAGCTGTGCTTTTCCACGCAGGACGCTCCCCGGTATCCAGTAGTGGTTGGAAACGCGTGCCTTCTGCAGCCCGCCTGAGGCACCACTGGGATACAAAAGGAGGAGGAAGAGGAGTAGGAGGAGGAGTGAGAAAAGAAGAAGGAGGATAGGAACGGCAAGAGGAGTAACCATACAATAATAGTAATGCTTAGAAAACGCACAAGGATAAACATGGTAAGATTGGTAATAATACTGTTCACACCCCGAAGAAAACTATTAATACTTATGCAAACAAAACTGAAGCTAATACGAAGAATAAGGAGAGGAAACAGAAGAGGAACAATAATAACCAAAAGAAAAACGCCCCAAAAAGGACGTCGTGTTTCCCTCGCCGCGACAACGGCCGGAGGTCTGGCCCACTTCCCCGGGGACCGATGCCTCACACCACGAGCCTCTCTGTGCTGACGGCCCCTGGGGGCCACGCAGGGGCCCCCACGGGGCCGCAAGTGGCCAGAAGCCTTCCGCCGTTGCCTTCGCGTCGCGACTCGAGGGCCGAGGCGGCGGGCGGAAGCCTTCGCCGAGGGGCCCTGCGGCCCCGCGCGGTGGAGGTCGGGCCCGCCGCGCGCGCGGGGCCGCCCCCAAGGGCTCTGGGGGCCTCTGCCCTCCGTGCCGCCCACGGCGGCGGCGTGGCCGAGAGAGCCGCCCGCACCGACAGCGAGCCCTGGCCGTGGATCTCAAGGGGCCCAGGGACACACGAAGGAATGCACGCAACTCCCAGGATGCCCCATGCCATTCTGCGGGAAGGGGGGCGGTGGACTAGAGATTCGGGGGCGTCGGAGAGGGGTGCGTCCAACAGGGGGGGGGGGGGGGCGCAAATCATGGCCGGCGGCACGTGCGCGGCCCCTGGGGGGGCCGAGACACGCAATGAAACAAGAAGAGGCGCCATGAGATCCGGGGGAATATCATGGCCCGCGCCATGGTATCCACCCCCCCTACGTAGTCATCACCCCCCTCTGTTCCGCCCCCGATCGATTTGGGGCAATTGTACTGCAAATGTACTGCGCCGGAGAACTGTGTTGCACTGTATGGCAAGTGATGTGTTGCACACGAAAATCTGGCAGTACACTTGCGCCCTGGAGCGTACTGCACGCCCCAGATGTATTGCAACCCCGCATCTCGATTGCACCAAATCTGTCGCACCACCCCCTTGCCGCTGGACCCCCTTCTGGGTCAACCCGAAAGGCGAAGCGATGGCCCTGGGGGAGGGCCCAGGGGTCATGGGGCGGCTTCCCTTTTGGACGCCCGAAATGGGCACGGAAAGAATGGGTACAATGCCCAACAACAAATGTTGTCCCAAACCAACAGCGGCCGCTGTTGGGCAGGCAGCCTTCTGTCTCGAATGGACACAGGCCGCGGCGGCGTGGACAGCGAGTGCTGTTCAAAATGAACAGGAACTGCTGTTGGGCATCGTACCCATTCTTTCCGTACCCATTTCGGGCGTCCAGATCCCTCGAGGCACCGTACGCGTCATGCCGAGACGCCAGAACCGGCCGACGACGAATCTGCCGGAGGAGGCCGAGAAGGAAACGGCGCCGCGGCCACGACGCAACCGACCGATCCGCATCCTCGGACGGGCCGAACGCGGCCGCCTGCGGCGCAGCCGCGCCCACCGAGCCGCGAAGCCCTGTCCCCGCGGGACCCGCCATACTGGCCATTGCTCGGACGTCCATTCCCTGTGTTTTTTTTTCGGTTTCGTGCGTGGTTTTTTCGCCAAATGATCAAGGATGCTCCTCGATGGTCCTCGCCCAAGGAAGGATGCACACGTCCGAGCGATGCCAAGCACCTCGCCGAAATCGCGATGCCGCTTCGCCCTCGACCCTCGACCCTCGGGGGTCGAGCGGGGATGCCCGTCTCCTCCTCCTCCTCCTCCTCCTCCTCCTCCTCCTCCTCCTCCTCCTCCTCGAGGGGGGGACCGCCTCCAGAGGCCTCCACAGGCCTCCCGGGGGCCTACAGGGACGTCGGGTGGTCAGGATCTGGGGCGGCGCTGGAGCCTGCCAGCCAGAATCGGTCGGAAGCTCCCCCCTCTCCACCACCACCCGCCAACCCTCAGTCGTGTCTGGGCTACGCTGGCGGGGCCAGGAGTCAGGTCGCAGGAGAAGGAAGACGGGCGGGAGCTGGACGCAGGCCTGGCAACTCCTGCACCCCGATCCTGCATCCTCCATCTCCTCCCATCCTCCACCACCTCCTCCTCCTCCTCCTCCTCCTCCTCCTCATCGTGCTCCTTGCTGCTCCTCCCTGTCCTACTCCCCCACCTGCCCCTCCTGCTCCGAGGAGGAGGAGGAGGAGGAGGAGGAGGAGGAGAAGGAGGAGGAGGAGGAGGAGGGGGGAGGAGAGAGGATTGAGGACGGGAAGAAGAGGGAGAGGAAGTCCCGAGATGAGCACGAGCCTCGATCCGGGGGGGGCACCCAGCGAAACTCGCCCCACCGACGCGAGCAAGAGGAGGAGGAGGAGGAGGAGAAGGAGGAGGAGAAGGAGGAGGAGGAGGAGAACACTTCTTTGCCCAAGCCCGTTGCCTGTGCATCCAGGTCGACTTGCCGCTACCAGCCATGCCGAGAACCAAGATCCGCCGGCCCCCGCGCTCGAAGGGTGTCGTCCCTGCGAGCAGGGCGGAGCGTGCGCCCTTCCGCTCCGAATCGCCGACTGCGGAGGGGAGGACCAGGAGGAGGAGGAGGGGGAGGAGGACGAGGAGGATTTTAAATTGACGGGGAGGAGGAGGACGAGGAGGAGGAGGAGGAGGAGGAGGACGAGGAGGAGGAGGACGAGGAGGGGGAGGAGGACGAGGAGAAGGAGGGGGAGGAGGATGTTAAATGGACATCCGCGCAAAGCCTTCTCCAGTTCTCGTTCTTGTCTCTTGAGGATTGGCGAGCGGCTCGCATGACGTGGCCAGCTTTGCCATTCGCTCCCCCAAGTGAAACTCCCACATCGCTGACAGATGCACACGACAGACTGGTCGCTACAATCCAACACAATACAGCTGGGGCCACAGCCCCGAAAGGATTGCGAGGCGAACCTTCAGGCGCATGGTGCAGCTTCCGTTCGGCGGCTGCGTGGCCGCACGAGGGCCTCTCGGCGGCGAGCGAGGGGGGAACGTGAGAAGGAGAAGGCCTGCTCCGAAGACGGCGGGGCTTCGAAGAAACCCTCGCGCCTTCTGAGGGGTTCTCTGCGTCTCCGGGCAGGGTTCAGACAGCTTCTCAGGAGGCCAGGGAACTTCCGAGCCTTCTGAGAAGGCCTTCTCCTTCCCCTTCTCTAGGGGATCGAACAAATAATATAACATAAAAACTCGGAGGCCCGCGCGGATTTCTCGGATCGACGCTGGAGCCCCCTGGCGGCGCCTCCAGCGCGGCCCCTGGCGCGCTCCGCGCGCCAGGGAGGGGGATCCAGCGCGGATCCAAGAAATCCGCGCGGACATCCGCGCTCCCCTAAGAGAGCGTTTTTTGTATCTTCGGCGATAATTGGTATTATACGTGGGGGGAAAGGCCAGGGGGGGGGGCATAATGTAACGCCTCCCCCCCGCCGTGCGCACGGCGGCAGTGCCCGGAGCGCACTGGAGGGGGATGGGCGTTACGTTACACGGGAGGGGGGGAGGGAGGGGGGGGCCGGGGGCTATAATGCCCATTATGCCCCAAGCAACAAAGAAACACGCTTTTCACTTCCCCCCCCCCTCGCTCGCCGCCGAGTCTGTCAAGCGGGGTGGGCCTTGCCAAAACGTGAGAAAGGCGGCCTGCCGACACCAGCGCCCACTCGCTGGGGGCACCCGCGGCGGGCCAGGCCCCACTCGCGGCCTCGGAACGAGCTGGGCACAGTCCGAGCACGCGCGCGGCCAGGAGGGTCTACCCGTCGGTCTCATGGCACTGGCCTTGCGGACGTGCTGCAGCGGACTTGTGTGTGGATTCCTACGTGGGTGTTTGCCCGAAGCGGCGAGCGAGAAACGAAGTGAGTTTCGAGTGTCTGTTTTGTTTTCTGGTCGTCATTCCTGGCCAACAGAAATCCGCGCGAAAACCATCTCGAATTCCGGAATGAAATTATCCAGGAAGTTCTGCTGTCCACGCTAATGGGGCGGACGTGCTCTGGGCCAGCTTTCCAGCAAGTTGCTGAAGAAACGTTGGCCCACTTTTTCTAGAGAAGGTTGCTTATTCAGGTGCTCGACCGTAGGAAGGCGTTTGGAGCAAATTGGGCTTCCGCTCGCCCCTTGAGGAGGAGGAAGAAGGGAAACCGCTCGACTCTTGAAACAGGAAGGCGCCTGAAATAGATCGGGATCTGGGATTCCAGACACGCCATCTTCCCGAATCCAGGGAGGAGAAGGAGGAGGGGGAGGGAGGAGGGAGAAGGAGGAGGGAGGGTGGAGGAGGGAGGAGGGAGAGGAGGGAGGGGAGGAGGGAGGAGGGAGGAGGGAGGGAGAGGAGGGAGGAGGAGGAGGAGAGGAGGAGGAGGGAGAGGAGAGGAGAGAGGAGGAGGAGGAGAGGAGGAGGGAGGAGGAGGAGGAGGAGGAGGAGGGGGAGGAGGAGGGAGGAGAGGAGAGGAGGAGGAGGAGGAGGAGGAGGAGGAGGCGCTTTCAACGACCGACGGGTCATCTTCGCCGAAAGCTCGACCACGGCTCTCGACCCCGTGACGAGGTGAGCCAAGTGCGCCAAGTGCTTCTCCTCCGACGATATCCGGGTGGAGACCAGCCCCGGGTTCACGCAGCCGAGGCGGAGGAGGGGGAGCGCAGGGCCTCTCGAGCGTCTCCCGCCTTCCGCGCTGGCGCGCGCCCGACGGACTACGCCGAGGTGCCCTCACGCCAAGGAGGAGGGGGAGAGGGGGAGGTGGATGGGGGAGGAGGAGAGGGAAAAGGATGAGGAGGAAGGGGAGGAGGGGGGGGGGCAGGTGGAGGTAGAAAGGAGGACGGAGGAGGGGATGGAGCAGTGGGACGTGTGAGGAGGATGACAAGGAGGGGCGGCAGAAGGAGCGAGGATGACGGACCAGATGGAGAAGCAGGCAAAGGCGCGGCATGTGAGAAAAGCATGGGAAAGAGAAGGGATCAAAGAGGACGAAAGAGGAAGGATGAGGAAGAGGGGGGAGGGACAAGCTAGGTGCGCTCGCGTCATATCTGACGTCCTACCCCTCCCTCCCATCCCTTACCATGGCGCTGATTTTCTCTATCCGCGGACGCGTGTCGTAGCGGACCTGTGGCTCCGCGCGCGCGTGCGTAGTGGGTGGTGGTGCGCGTGCGTGCGTGCGTGCGTGTGTGCGTGGTTGTGGTGGTGGTGGTGGTGGTGGTGGTGGTGGTGGTGGTGCTGCTGCTGGTGGTGGTGGTGTGTGATGGTGGTGGTGGTGGTGGTGGTGGTGGTGGTGGTTGGTGGTGGTGTGGTGCTGGTGGTGCTGGTGGTGGTGTTGGGTTGTGGGTGTGGTGCGCGCGTGTGCTGTGGCATGGCACGGGAAATGACGCCAGCGCTGCAGCGGGAGCACGAGTCGAAACGGGCGGAAGCGCGGAAATGAGGCCAGCGCTGCAGCGGGAGCACGATTCGGAACGAGCGGAAGCACGGAAATGAGGCCAGCGCTGCAGCGGGAGCACGATTCGGAACGAGCGGGGCCCGAAAATGAGGCCGGCGCCTCAGCGAGAGCAGCATTTTGAAAAAGAATGCAGGCGACAACCCAACTCCCGGGAATCCTGTGTGTAAAAAAGCATGACGCGGGGGGGGGTCGGCTACTCCCAGCACGCCATCAGGGGAAGAGGGAGAGTAGTATTCATATTGAGTAATTGTTGACGAGGAGGCCGACAAGAAGAAGCGATGAGACGACGCAGACAAATAATACGCACAGCTGGGGCCGAGGGCTCCTCCCTCCCCCCTCAACCTCCCAGCCGCGATCACGACGGCGACGTTGACGTTGACGTTCACGTCAACCACGTCGGGCGACGACGGCCACGGCTATGATGACCGCGGCAACACCGCCGACGACGTCGGCGGTAACTTCGCCGACGGCTACGGCGACGACCCCTGCCGGAGGTCCTGGGAAAGGGCCCCCCCCCAGAGCCGAGAGATGCCAACGGTGCACCTGGCCGAAAGCGCCCCCCCCGTTTTCATGGCCACCAGATCGCTCAGCGATTTGGGGGGCAGGAGGTGCCTTCCGGAAGGCTAGGGGGCCACATGCGAACGGTACCCCTGCCCCCCACGACTTCTGAGGGGGAGGGTGGGCTTCACTTCGCTTCGCTCGGGAGCTCCCGAGCGAAGTGAACCCCACCCTCCCCCTCAGAAATCGTGGGGGCTAGGGGTCGGGTTCGCATGTGCCCCCCCAAAGGCCCCCACTGGGCCCTGTCGGCCTCCGTGCCTTCTGGCTCCGAAGCTTCTCGCGGCACCGGCGTGCCTCGCGGCCGCGCGAAACGCAGTGCAGCGGGAGGGCTCTCTCGCGCGGCCGCGCGCAGCGCGGGGAAGCAAGCGGTGCTCACATCCGTGCGCTGCAAGGCAGCAGGCGGTCCCTCCTTCCTTCCCTTGGGCGTGGCTTCATGGGGGGGTCTTAGATGGGGGGGTCAGAAAAGGTCCCCTCTCGTGCCCCTTTCGGGCCCCTCCAGAGCCCCAGGGGGCTCGTTTAGGTACCGTTTGGGTACCTTTTCGAACCACCCTCGCCGCCCCCCCATTTATGACCCCCCCATTACGCGGCGCCCAATCCCCCCCGCTGGCTGGGAGGCCGGTTGCTTCACTGCGCGCGGGAGTGCTGGATGGGCTCTATGCTGCCACGCTGCTCTCCGCTTGCTTGGTCGGCTGGTTGGTCGCCGCGGACATGCTGGACTGGCGCCGCGCGGCGACTTCGCAGGGGAGTGTGCGCGTGTGTGTATGTGTGTTGTGTTGTGTTGTGTTGTGTTGTGTTGTGTTGTGTTGTGTTGTGTTGTGTTGTGTTGTGTTGTGTTGTGCTGTGTTGTGTTGTGTTGTGTTGTGTGTGTGACGCACTGGTCCTCCGCCCGTGGCTGCTCCCAGGAGGTGTGCAGCAGGGCAGAGGGTCCATGCCTGGATTGGGCTCGGAACCCACCCCCTTCCACCCGTAGGCTTGTGCATTTGTTGGGCGGCGCCCTTACCAGGCTGGGCCGCGGGCGGTACTCCAAGTTGGGCCAGCCCCGCAGCGCCAGGAAATTCAACTCGCCCGTTGTTGGCGCAAAGGCGTTGCCCAACTTCACGGTCGAATGGCCGGACGAAGAAAATGTTCGCTCCATTTTGGAGCTCTGCTGAAGGCCCCCTGGGCCTCGGCACGGGTGCTGTGGAGGTCTGGGGGGCACCTTGGGCCAGATGCACTTCTAGCAACACCCAGCAGAGGTCCCTGGGGAGGCCCCGATTCTGAATCAGGGTAACTAGATCGATGGCGGCGCCGGCGGACGACGGACGACGGCCCTAACGACGGCAATGACAATGACGACGGTTATCTTGCGAGCACAGGATCTCACGAGCTGGTTCGACTTCATTTGCTCTCTTGTGCTCGCCAGCTGAATCTTTGAACAAACCCATTTCTCCGGGGGGCTCTTTTCATACCAGCTCGTGGGAGAAGCATTCAAGCAGTGCACTCCTGTGTGCGCGCCGCGCCACCATGGCCGCCATGCGAAGAATCGCGCCCGCGGGCAACTCACCAACTTGAGTGAATTGCGAAAAACGACGACGACGACGAGGACGACGACCAGGGCGAAGACAAGGGCGACCGACGACCGACGACGGCGGCGACGCGCGAAACCGCAGAGGGACGGGCGGGAAGACGGGGCCGCACAGGCGTCGTGCATGACCACCGGAGAGCGCGGGATGCTCCTACGCGGGTCCGCTCGGGGGGGGGAGGGGCCGCGGCCGAACCGGGTCGGAAGCCATCGCCCCTCGCCTCCCCGGGCATCCAGGAAATCCGCGCGCCCCCCCTGGAAGTCTGTGATGATGCCGCGTGTTATTGTTCCCTGGTAGCGTCTCGTCAGAGGGCTCTGAAGCGTTTCGTTGGGGGGTTCTAAGCGTCTCGGCGGCGGGCACCTCAGTGAATATTCCAAGGCGTGCCGTTGGAGGGTTCCAACAGCGGTTCATCGAGACCACGGGCGAGCCCCGCCGGTCGGACGGAGAATCTGGGACCGCAGCCCGGTATACCGCCTGGTGCGGCAGCCGCCTCGCTCGAGACCTCCTCACAAGTTGTGTGGAAATGTGCTGTGGGCCCGGACGCACTAGACCGGGACAGCATCCCTCAAAACAAAATCTTGTTCCAGGCAGCGGCACGAACAAAAACTGCACTGCAATACTTCTATCGAAGAAACCCGGACACGGGCAACAACTCCCCAATGGACCCAGACCCAGACCCGAATCATGCAGCGCAGCGAAAAAAAACTGCACTAGACGACCTAATCTGACTTTGCAGGAAAGGTGCAGGTTCCCGAACTTGTCAATGTCCTGGTTAGTCTGTATCCTGACCTCTCGGGGCCTGGCGAAGCCGGCTACATTCTTGGTCCGGATAGCCACGACCTCTGGTCAACAAAAACACCAAGGTGCACATGTCTGTGCTCTCACCCCTGTCCCCACCTAGCCGACCCCCTCCTCCTCCTCCTCCTCCTCCTCCTCCTCCTCCTCCTCCTCCTCCTCCTCCTCCTCCTCCTCCTCCTCCTCCTCCTCCTCGACCAGCATCTTTACCTTTGCTGCTACTAGGGTGCGTTGCTGTTGTAGTGTTTCCTCGACGCTCCCGGTCTGTGGGGGCATGGAAATTGGCACCAGCACCATTCAGGGGGGTGTCACCACCTGGGAAACACGATCCTGGACCCTGGTGGCGGTGGCAATCCCTCGGCCACCTCAGGGGCCCGAACATTACCACCATCGCCGAGATCAGGGTCATCCTCCCTCGGCAGAGGCAACCGCCCATACTGGGGCTGGTGCCAAACCCTAGCCCTCCAACTGTCGCCCGGCCCGATATTGAGGGGGAGCGAGAGGAGGGGACGGCTCGACGGGGAAACGTCGAGCTGGAACCGGCGATACGTCGCTGATGGAGCGGCGGTCGGCCCTCGACTGCCACACCGCGCGCTCCTGGGCGGGGTGGGCTATCAGGCCCCTGTCGGCGATGAATGGGCGAGCGGAGGTCGATGCGTTCCGCACTGAGCCAGTCCCCCCCTAGGATATCTGGGGATCCCCAGAAAGACGCACGCGCCAAGCAGCTTGCATGAGCATGCCCCCCCAATTTGCGAAGCCGCCCTCTTCCGTCACGATCGCTCGCGCAAGGCACCCTCTCGAAGCCCGTGTGAGCTCACGCACGCGGGCGCTCTTCTTTCGCTCCTGTCTGCCGTTGCCCCTGAGCTGAAATCGTTGGACACGAACCGAGGAATATGAGACTTGCGGGTGCCTTGACAATGGACACCCTAACAATCCCATCATTGAAAAAAAAAGTGTCTAAACTTTTTAAAACATGTCAAACAAACGTTCCAGCTGTGTCTTTACATATGTATAACATCTTTGAAACATGCTTTAGACATGCGGAAATTATTTGGCAGCATGCGTCCTCTCCATTAGTCGACCTCCACAAGACTGGACGCCACGGACCTGAATGCTCGGCACTGCGCGCGGATCTCTCGGATGGGCGCTGGAGCCCCCCTCGAGACGCCGCCGGTGCCGCCCTGGCGCGCCCCGCGCGCCAGGGGGCCCAGCGCCGCTCCAAGAACTCCGCGCGGAGATCCAAAAGTTTCTGTTCGTGCAGTTTGTTTCCCTTCGAGCAGATGAAGCGGCGACTGTGGGAAAAAGAAACGGGAGATTCCTCCTCCTCCTCCTCCTCCTCCTCCTCCTCCTCCTCCTCGTCCTCGTCCTCCTCCCTCTCTTCCTCCTCCTCCTCCTCCTCGTCCTCCTCCTCCTCCTCCTCCTCCTCCTCCTCCTCCTCCTCTTCCTCCTCCTCGATCGATCGGGGCGGATCGGAGCGCGCGTCGGATCGGACCGCCATCGGCACGGGGGCGAGGTCGAAGCGGATCGGCCGCGCCGGGAGGCGCAGCAGCGCCACAGATGTGCGTCGGGGCGCATCGGGTCTGCGGCTTGGCGCATGGAACCAGCGGGTCCCGAGAGAAACGGGTCCGGGACCCCGGGGCCGTCTGGGTGGCCATGGCCACCCAGAAGGGCCCGGGGGCAGGGTCCACGTGTGCACATGTGGACCCTGCCCCCGCCCCACACGTGTTTTGGGCGGTGAACTCCGCTCGGGAGCTCGCGAACGCCGCGAACCCCCCCTCCCAGAGAAGTCGTTGGCGGGCGGGGGTCGGGTCCACGTGTGGCCACCGACCTTCCCCCAGCACCAGTTCTGCATCCTGGGTCGTGCTCCGAAGGTCCCGGGGGGCGTGGGGAGGGCCCCGAGAGGGCCCGAAGACGGCGACGGGCCTCGGGACCCGTTGCCCCCCCCAGGCGTCGCCTCCTGCGCGGCGGACCGTCGACGCCCCCCGCGGCTCCTCAGCGGGTCCGCCGGGGCGCCCGCGGCGCTGTCCGCCCCGGCGGCGCCTGACGCGCTGCTGGCTGCGCCTGTCAGGGGGCGGCGCCCGCGGGGGCGGGGGAGATCGGCGGGTGTGCGCTCGCGCGGGCGGCTTCTTTGTTTTGTCGCTCTCTGCCTGCAGGCACGCGGGCAAGGAGGCATGCAGCCGGGGCTGCTCCAACAACGGGACCGCCTCGCGCTTCGGAGCGGGAGGCGGGGCGTGGAAAGCGCGCACGCTCTCCAGACAGCCTGCGCGAAGCTTGCCGATCTGCTCGGCGTGGAAAGACGCGCTCCATCATGCGCAAGCCAGCAGTGGGAGGTCCTGGGCTGCCACGGGGCGCTCCAGGGCCGTCTTGGAGGCATCTTGGGTCCACTTTGGGATCTCCTGGGGCCACTCTGCACTTTGGCCGTCTCGGAGACGTCTCGGGACCCGTGTTGAGGGCTATCCTAAGCCTTCTCGGCAATCTTAGAGGCGGCTTTCCTCTTCCTTCCGAGGTCACCGAGAGGGGAAAATAGCGTAGGCGAGGCTGGAGGTACCTTCAGTCCTCTGCAGCTGCCAGGGAGAGGGCGGGTGCGGCAAGCATGGCCCTCCAGCGTGCCCCCCCCCCGGAGAGACGCCTCCCGGACGGACGAACACGCAGGGGCCACGTAAAAACCGATCGGGCACCCTCGCACCCCCCTGACGCCCATCCGAAAGGCGCAGCTGCTGAAAACGCATGCCGCGGCGAGAGGACCTCCAGAGAGAACTCGCGGTCTCCCGGCGCCTTCGTCTGCCCTCGGCAACTCTCCAGCCGCGGGATGCCCTCTGGCAGCTGGCAGCTGCGCCCTCGCCGAGGGCGCTCCCCAGGATGCCTGAGAGTCGCTCCGATCGGCCGCCAGCGACCCCATGTAGCACTCCGAACGCAGACCCCCGGATCGTGGAGAGAACGCGTTTCGTGATCGCTTGCCTTGGACTTGGAAACGCATGGAACTGCCCCCCACCCCCCCACCCCCACCCCAGAGCATTGAGCGTGCCCTGGAACAGCTCCCCCCCCCCAGACAAACCCACCCGTGCTGGCCCCGGGGGGGGGGTCGAACAGCCCCCCCCCCCCGCTGTCCAGGGTGGGGCAGGTTCGAACCGCCCCCCCCCCCTGCCTGAGTTGCATAGCACAGCGCCGCATTACAGCGCCTGGTACAGCGCCAGATCGAGCGGCACACGACGTGGCGGATTTCGGGAACCCTGAACACAAAAAACGCGTCGCTAGCATGCTCGGCTTCTGGCACATCCGTGCGCGCCGAGCTCGGGCCGAACTATAGCAGGGCTCGGTGGAGAAGCGTTGCCCAGGCGTGTGTTTTCTGAGAGGCTGTGCGTTAGAACTGTTGTAGTTAGCCTTGTGCTGTTTAGCCGATGCGCCGTGCGGCGCGGCTCCACTTGCTTGAACACAAAAAAACGTTCTCATCTCTTGGTGGCGCATTTTTCTCCGCCGCCTTCCGCCGCCCGCCTCTTCCGCCGGCCGAGAGGCGGCCTCGCCTTCCTTCCGCCGACCTCCCGCCGCCCTCCGCGGCGGAAGACGAGGACAACCCCTTTGGATCCCCGAAGGCCAGGCCCTTTTTGGAACGCCCCACGTAGAAAACGCCGACGAAGAAAGCACTACGTAGAAGACACGATGCACAAGAACACTGAGTAGAAAGCACTACGTAGACGAGGACAACTCCTTTGATACCCGAAGGCAAGGCCCTTTTTGGAACGCCGCACGCAGAAAACGCGACGAAGAAAGCACCACGCAGAAGACACGATGCACAAGAACACTGAGCAGAAAGCACTACGTAGCCGACTCGGCGTACACAACAACATTACGCAGAAAACGCTGCGTAACAAAAAAACTGCGTGGATTTTCATTCGCGAACAAGATTTCGATTTCACGAGTAAGAGAACCCTTGCCTCAGAGCTGCCTCCAAGAGGCCCCCAAGAGACCTCCCACGATATCCAAACAACATCCACGAAG
>CAUYUJ010003280.1:539269-590307 GCA_963575745.1 Prorocentrum cordatum
CTCCTCCTCCTCCTCCTCCTCCTCCTCCTCCATACCTCCCTCCTCCATACCTCCTCCTCCTTCTCCTCCTCTCCTCCTCCTCCTCCTCCTCCTCCTCCATACCTCCTCCATACCTCCTCCTCCTCCTCCTCCTCCTCCTCCTCCGGGGGCAGCCGTTGACCTCTTCCTTCCGGGGGAGGGGCCCCGACGCATGGTGGGCGCCTCAGAGGTATCGAGGCGGCCAGGCTTACCGCCGTTGCTGGCCTCTGGAGACCGTGGTCTCGGGCTGCGGGGCGAGCGAGTGAGCGAGGTGCGCTGGTGCAGGCTGACACAGCGAAGCGCGTGCGCCTGTGCCCAGTTGGGCCAGGCGCGTGAGGCAGTACAGTCGGGGCGTTGACCTAAGGAACCCTGAACAAGGAACGAGGCCCATTTCTTCCATGGGTTAAACTTCGATTTACCTTCGGAAACCTAACGGGAACCTGAGGCAAATTGTGAAACACTTAAGGAACGCGGAGCCCCTCCCCAACGCAAAGGGTTCCCTCTTCAGCAGCCCCGACTGTAGCTTACCGCCTGTAGCTTGCCCCGTGGTCTCGGGCTACAGTCGGGGCCCTGAAGAAGGAACGCTTTTCGTTGGGGAGGGGCTCGGTGTTCCTGGATTGTTCTGCAGTTTGCCTTCTGTTTTCCTGTGGCTTTCCATGGGAAATCGAAGCTCAACTTATGGGAGGAAGGGGCCCCGTTCCTTATTTTGGGTTCCTTAGGTCAAGACCCTCACTGTACGGGGCGAGCGAGTGAGCGAGGCGCCGGTGCAGGCTGACACGGCGAAGCGCGTGCGCCTGTGCCCATTTGGGCAAGGCGCGTGAGGCAGTAGCCCCTAAAACCCCTGAAGAGCTCTAACATCAAGCATCGGACATCGGCCTGCATCATGCACCGCGTATGTGTTGTGTTGTAAAGTCGGGCTTCGGGACCGTCGAAGCAAAGATGGCTCGAGCTGGAAAACCAGTGCTGGGGAAGGGGTCGGGAGGTCCCGAGCAGGGGGTCGACTACAGAATTCATTTCCGCCAAAATTGTTTTGTTCGTTGAGTCGACAAAAAATGCGTACAACGTTCGGTAGACCTACGAAAATCCTACGCATTCGTCGTAAATTCGACGAGGGACTCATTTTCGGGGTAGATCAACCCTGCAGTCGATCCCCTACTCGAAGATCCAAGGGTCTGCGCATCGCAAACTTCGAGGCGCCGGATGACTGGGAGGGGCGGGCAGAGGCTCGTGTCACCTAGCTTTGCGCCCCGCGGTGCGCCACGTGCGGCTAGCTGTCCTCGCGCCCTCGTGCGGGGACAGCAGGTGACCACAACCACATCGAGGACGCACCCTGGGGGGATGCCTTGCGCATGCCAGAAAGCTGGCGGAACACCGAAGCCAGCTTCGTACCAGTTGTGGTCGGCGTGGCGTCCAGAGGCCGGCCACATCGACCACGGACCACAGCCACAAAAAGGCTCATGTCGAGGTCGGTGGCTTCTCCCCCGAGAGAGGCCCTCCGGAGCATCCGACCCCGCGGCTGTGGATGTGCTCCTGCGTTGTGCCCGGAGGAGCAGGAGAAGGTGGAGACCCGTTGCCCCAGCAGGGGCTCCCCGGGAGCCCGAAACCGCCAGGGGCCCTCCGTCGCGAGGCCCAGACCCCGCGCCGCCTCCCTCAAGAAGAGGGGGAAGCCGTCGAAGGCGCTCTCAGGAGGAGGAGGAGGAGGAGGAGGAGGAGGAGGAGGAGGAGGAGGAGGAGGAGGAGGAGGAGGAGGAGGACGCGAGAGGGGTCCGGGCCGGTCGGCCTTCGGGCCACAGGCGACCGCTCGGGCTGAGCTCAGGTCGGGCGGGCATATGTCCCCCGACAGGCGGCTCTTCGACGAAAAGAAACCAAGACTCTAAGACTATTCAACAATGGGCAAACAAATGCTCAACCAATCGTTCCCATAATTGTTTTTTGGCTATTGTTGAATTGTCATCCTCTAGAGGGACAGGCCCGACTGGAGGCCAAGCATGCTGCCCCTGGACGCCCCTCGACGAGGCGCCGCGGATGCCGAGAGGCACCGCCCCCGCACCGAGCAAGAGACCAGACCTCGGAAAACCCCTCCGGAAGCCTCCCGATCTTCAGCCGGCCTGTCATGGGGTTCGTTTTGATCTGCACTCTCGGGGGCGGCCAGGAGGGGGGCGTCCAAGAGGGGGGGTGCAAATTGTGGCCGGCGGCATGTGCGCGGCCCGACGGGGGGGCCAGGGACGCAATGAAATAAGAAGAGGCGCGAAACCTCGGGAAATAGCCATGATATCCCTCCCCCTAGTCATCACCCCCCTCTTTGCCGCCCCCGACATTCGAAGGGTTCCCGCCTGTGGCGACGGGAAGCCGCCGGTCGGTGGCAGGCCCGGGGTGGGAGGGAGAGGGGGCGGGCCTTCTCAGGAGGCGGCGGGCCTTCGCAGAAGCCCTCGCGCCTCATGAAAAAAGAGTGCCAGAGGTCCGAGGACCTCGATGCCGCGAAGTTCGGTCCTGCCGCCCCTGGATGCGTGGAGCGAGAGTTGCGCCGGTTGTGGCAAAGGCCAGTTGTTGCACAAGTCGGCTACACGCAAGAGCGACTCTGGGCAAGAGTGACCCTTGGTGTGCGGCTTGCCACTCGATCCGCGCGGTGCGACAGTGGCGGATTGCGTGCCTGGGTTTTGCCCCGCTGCGCCCCCCCGAACATGGCGCACCTAAAGTCACTCCGGCGAGGGCTCACTCCTGCGCGCAGCAGAAGGAACACACCGAAGTGAGAGGGAACTTCAGGGGGGGACCGGCTCCAGGGGGGGAAGGTTGACCTGGCATCGCCGATTCATCGCCGATATATCGGCGATAGGCCCCCGATAGCGAGACCGAAGGCTCCTGTGGGCGGGGTGGGCTGCCGTCCCCCAAAGGTCTCGACCCCTCCCCAGGGACCGGTTTTTGTTCATCCCGAGTCGCTCTCGTCTTGGGGCCCCAGGGCCCCGCGAGAGGGCCTCCGGAGGCCAACTTAAGAATCGCAAAAGACCGCCCGCCCGGTCTGTCACAGGACGCCAGGGGGGCCTGCGTCCTGCGCGCAGCCGACAAGCACACCGGGCAGCAGCAGGCAGAAGTGGTGGGCCTGCTTTCCAAGGCCACCACCACATCGTAGGGGGGGAGGGGGGTCCTCCTCCTCCTCCGCTTCGTCCGCCTCCTCACTCTCCGCCTTCTTGTGGCCCGCTGGTGGTGGAAGGCAGGCCCATCGAGAGGAGTCGCCGTGGGCGCGGCGCTCGGCTTAAGTCGGGCCTGTCCCCCTACAGGGGGATGTTCGACGAAAAATTAAAGATGCTCCAGACATGCACCAACATGGTGAAACAAACACTGGACAAAAATACTCCCCGGACTGTTCTTGGACTATGTTTTGAGTATTTTTGGGGTACTTTTAAAAAATCTTTCCTCGAACATACCCCTGCAGGGGGACACGCCCGACAGAACGCTCGGCGCCTGCGGCCCCGGACGAGGACGACGCCATGGCCGCGGCGCCGCCCCCCCGCGGGCGGGCGCCGCGGGGGGCCGCGGAGAGGCTCTCTCTCTCTGTCTCGGGCCGCGCCCGCGGGGCCAAGCGGGCCGGCCCGCGGGGGCCGACGGCCTGGTCGGGGGCGGGGGGAAGCTTGGGTCGCCATGGACGAGGACGAGGACGAGGGGCACGAGGACGAGGAGGACGAGGAGGACGAGGAGGACGAGGAGGACGAGGGCGACGAGGACGAGCGCGAGGACGCGCCGACATGCCTGGTGGAAGGGGCCCTGGGGCGCACAAGGAAATAGACATAGATCACCGGATGCCTCCCCATATGTTCCCCCAGATTTTCTTGGTTTTGTGTCTTCCCCCCTTTCCCATATGTTCCCATATTTTTCGCGGGAATCGACTCTGAATTGTGTGTGTGTGTGGTTTCTTCCCTCCTGAATGATATCGCGTTGTGAAAAGTCAGAGCGGGCGGTGTCTGGCTCTTTTCGGCCTCTGGGGGCCCTCGCCGGGCCCCAGGACCGACAAAAAACGACTCGCGATGAAAAAGCAGCCCTGGGGAAAGAGTCGGGACTAACGGGGGCCCCGCATTGGAAAAATCAAGACATTGCATGTCTGGGTCAGGGAGACGTGAGACTCGGGTTCAGGAGACTCGGGTTGGCTGACGGGGCCGTCAAGAAGATGACGAGATTCAATACGGCAGATTCGTGCGGCATCGGCGCGAGCAAAAGTTTCTGACACCGCGTCGATCGTTCAACCTTGAACCGATCGCGGCCCCACCGTGTTCACAGTCGAACTCAGTCGGGTCCTGTGGCGTTGCCGTGTCCCTCAGTGCTTCCGCGTCGTTCTACCACGCGGAGTTCAATCTTGAACGCGTTCGCCAGCATCGCCGGCGCACCATCGCTGCATGAGCCAATCGTGAGGTGAGGGCATTGAATAAGGAACCATTGGAAAAGGAATCCAAGCTCTGGAAGCTGGTGGAACTCCGACCTTGGATTGGCCATGAATATCACTGCCACGCTCACTAGATAAGGAACCCTCCAGGGTCTGAAGCCTCCTGGACACATTCTCTAACGTCTAACAAACGCTCCCGCCGTACCGTATGAAGTTTGACGCGAACTCTCGCTGCAGGCATCTAAGGAAAACTGGGCCGCCAAACTCCAGGACGGGCCTGGCAATAAGCATTGGTAGGCCCGAGGTCTGGCGAATTCGAGTCTTACATTTCCCCGAGTTTGAGGACCCTGGACGCCTCAATCGACATTATGCTGCATCTTTGGAGAATATCGTCTGTCCCATCCTGCCAACCATCCGTGTCGCATCCGTGTCGAACCCATGTCCAACGTATCGAATCCGTGTCGAATCCACGTCAGCTTCACGCCGATTCCGCGTCGAACCCACATCGGAGTATAAGAAAAGACCACCATGTACAGGACAGGAGAGATCCCCCGAAGATGCCAAGTTAATCGTCCGAGACGCCCTCGGAGAGCGACCCGAGTCCCGAGACCGTGCTGGCACCCCGAATCCCCACTGACTCGCCCCTGACTTCCTGCGCTACGAACAAAAAACGCAACATCGCAACACAAACCACGACCAGAGCCCTGTAGTTCAAGGGGCCCAAGGACACACAAATAAATACACACAAATAAAAGGATTCCCCATATTTTCACATATTTTCTGGGTTTCTGTCTTCCCCCCCACTTCCCATATTTTCCAACATTTTCTGAGGAATCGACGATGAATTGTGTCTGTGTTTTTTCCCTCCTGACTATAGTCCCCATCCTGCTGCGCCATTCTCTTCGAGGCGCATCGATCCGCGATGGCCCTGGGCCCGAAAATCGAAGCGACAAATTGCCTGATGTGACAAAAAAATACACAGCCTGGATCGCAGGGCACACAGCGTGGTCGCCACACCTCAGAGATCAGAGCTCTTACTTTTTCAATGCGGGATCCCTGGGATGTCTCGACCATCTCCCGGGCACTGGCTCTTCATCCCAACTCGTTTCTGTGGACGGTCCAGGAACCCAGGCAAGGGGCAGGCCCCCCTCTGGGGAGCGGAGGAGCCGCCGCGCGGCTCGCGCAGGGCACAGCGGGGGCGCAGGGGCGGGCTCTCTGGCGGCGGCGCGGACGGGCGCGAGGCGGCCAGGCACTCCCTCTCCTCGCGTGTTTCATTGTGTATATATATATATATATATATATAACACATTGGGCTAACTTGAGCTTGGGCGCGAATTCGTGGAGAGGCGATCAATGGGGGGGAAGATGGGTAGTACCCCCTTCGGGCCCCAAAAGCTCGCTTCTCGGCCCTGCAGCCAAAGTGTGAACACCGCGAACGCCGACTTGGGCCTGGAGGCCAATGCGCGTGAAGCCTGGCGGGCGCGCAGAAGCAAGACAGGCGCAAGAGGCAAAGGAAGGGACAGCGGGCCCACAAGTGCACATAATGTACGCCAGCCATGCCGTGCAGGTTGCTCCTCGCCTTCCTTTTTGTGCGGCGGGCGGACTTTAAGTGATCTGCTTGCAGCGTCCTGGCTGCAACACAAAGACGTAGCGATCCGGCTTAGACCATGCGGCAATAAAAAAAAGCTGCAGGTCCATGCAGACATGTGTGAAGCAAACCACGTTCGGAAAAGCAGAAGTGCCCGTGAGGGCGCAGAGTAACTGAGCGGCCCCTCGCCCTCCTCCTGCTGCTCCTCCTCCCTGTCGTTCTCGTCCTCGTTCACGTTCTCCTCCTCCTCCTCCTCCTCCTCCTCCTCCTCCTCCTCCTCCTCCTCCTCATCCTCCTTTTACGCTGGGCGAACTTGAGCGTCGTGGCTGTAGCGCCCTCCTCCTCCTCCTCCTCCTCCTCCTCCTCCTCCTCCGCCTCCGCCTCTTCCTTGCGATCCTCGATTTAGGTCGGGCATGTCCCCCTGCTGGCGGTTTTTGGGCGAAAGTTAAAACATACCCGAAGCATACCCCAAACCACCCGAACAGTGTTTAAAGAGATCGTCCCAACATTAATTGTTGACTCATTTTGAATATTCCTAATTTTCGCCACCCCTCACGAGGATCGTGGCCTCCGAGGGGATGGCTGCAATCGACTACCCCCCCTCCCGCCCCAAGGGGCCCCCAAGAGCCCCCTAAGAGGCCTCCAGGGGAGCCCAAGACGCCGCCAAGGAGCCCCAAGACGCTCCCAAGAAGCCCCCAAGACGGCCCCAAGAGGCCCCAAATAGCGCCCCAGGGCCGGCGGAATGAGCGAAGCGATTAGATATTCCTCCTGTGCAGGGACACGCCCGACTGAATCCTCGATCCTTCCCTCGAACCTCCTGCGGACGGCAGGACGCCGCGCGGCCCGGGGGCCCTCTGTACGAGACCGACGTTGCATCACAGCAGCAATGCGGCCTCTGACTTTCGTCCTGGGCTCGGTTTAGTGAAGTGATGAATTTCGGGGTCCTTACGTGGGAAAAAAACATCACTTCACTAATCTGGGGCCCCTGGGGCCTCAGTGGGCCCTGGGGCCCCAAATTAGTGACGTGATGGTTTTCGGGCTTCGGACTCTGGAGCGCGCACGCACGCCGCGCCTCGGGCACCGGAGAGGGCAAGGAAGCCGAGGGCCATGGCCAAGACGGAGCTCGTGGGCAACGCACTAGGGGTGGGGCTGGCATAGGGTTGTGTCGGGCGTGTCCCCCTACAGGGGGACTTTCGGCGAAAAAATACCCCACTCATATCCCAAAAAAGGTCAAACAATACTCAACAACTAATCCCCATACTATTTGCAGTCTATGTTTTGACTATTTTGGGGGTAGTCTTACGTTTTCGTCGAAAATCACCCTGTAGGGGGACACGCCCGACTTAAGCATAGGGTTATGCTGTTCCCATCGTACTTAAGGACCACATCCCAGACACGATTTCGAGCACCCGGAAAAGTTTCGAAACGGTGTCGAAACAGTGTCGAGCGAGTGCCTCCCAGGGCCCGACACGTGAAGACCCTGCAATTTCAGTCCTGTCCTGGCGGTCGAAATTCTTCCTGGCGGTCAAGGCGAAAGTAGGTGGGAACATCAGAAGCATAGGGGGGGATGCATCGACCTGGAATCCGCGATGCATCGCCGATAGATCGGCGATCGGCCTCCGGTAGTGAGTCCGTACCTTCCTGGGCAGGCTGGGGCTATCGGGCCCCCATCAGCGATCAAGGGGCGATTGGGGGTCGATGCATCCCCCCCTGAGCCTGTCCCCCCCTCCTCCCTCCTCCCTCCCCCTCCTCCCTCCTCCTCCTCCCTCCCCTCCTCCCTCCTCCCTCCACCCTCCTCCCTCCTCCCTCCTCCCTCCTCCCACCTCCTCCCCCTCCTCCTCCTCCTCCCATCCTCCTCCTCCTCCTCCTCCTCCTCCTCCTCCTCCTCCTCCTCCTCCTCCTCCTCCCTCCTCCTCCCTCCTCCTTCCTCCTCCTCCTCCTCCTCCTCCTCCTCCTCCTCCTCCTCCTCCTCCTCCTCTCCTCCTCCTCCTCGCTCTCCTCCTCCTCCTCCTCCTCCTCCTCCTCCTCCTCCTCCCCTCCTCCTCCTCCTCCTCCTCCTCCTCCCCTCCCTCCTCTCCTCCTCCCCTCTCCTCCACCTCCTCCTCCTCCTCCTCCTCCTCCTCCTCCTCCTCCTCCTCCTCCGCCTCCTCCTCCTCCTCCTCCTCCTCCTCCTCCTCCTCCTCCTCCTCCTCCTCCTCCTCCTCCTGCCTCTCCTCCTCCCTCCTCCCTCCTCCCTCCTCCTCCTCCTCCTCCCCTCCTCCTCCTCCTCCTCCTCCTCCTCCTCCTCCTCCTCCTCCTCCTCCTCCTCCTCCTCCTCCTCCCCCTGAGCCTATCCCCCCTTCTGGTTGCCCCCGAACGCGGAGGCCCCGAGACCCAGGCGCTGCAGATCTTTTTTCCACGCTGGGCCTCTCCACCGAGCCTCGGGCCCCCATTGGAACCTTTCGAGAGATCGCTCTGGCCCGAAAGAGGACGCAGAGCCATGGGATCTGGGGATCTGCTAGCGATCCTTCGCGACGCTTTCTCTTCGGGGGGAGCGAAGGGTGGGGATAGCAAAGGGTAGGGTAGGGAATCCGCTCACGCAGCTGTTTTTCCCAACGCTGTCCCCGGCGCCTGGAGACACCCGCGAATCGAGGAATGGGCCCGGCGGCGGGGCCGAAACCAGCTGCAGGCAGCAGATTTCGTACCCCCCCCCCTTTCCCTACTATCCCCCCCTTTCGTTGGACCCGACATATTTCTTTCGCTCGCAACGCCGCATACCAGGGAAAGCCAGTGCCCATCTCGGGCATCGTCAGCTTCTGGATCGTCCTCGCGCATCGGCGACGGCCAGCATGGGCCCCTGACCGAGATCGGCAGGGACAAGATCCCAGGACATATTGGCCTGGCCATCGGCGCACAGGGCCGCGCGGCGCGCGCGCGCGGCGCAGCCAGGGCGGCGCAGCCGGGGCGGCGCCCGCGCCTACTCCGGGGGCGGCGCGGGCTTCCGGAGCGGCGGCTCAAGCATGGGGCCCCAAATTAAGGGCTTGGGCCTCCAGTCGGGGGTTGCCAGGGGTGCCCCCGGCCCAAGGTGTCCCCAGCTTTGCGCTCCATTGTGGAGCCCCCCTGGGGCTCTCTGGGCCTCGTGAAGGGTGCTCTGTGGGGGCCGCGGGGGCCTCTTCGGGGATCCCGGGGGGCACCTCAGGCCAGGGGCACGCGGCCTCGGACTAAAAAGGCTTGAGGTTGCGGGCAGGGCCTTTTGTTGGCCAGCGGCCGCAAGGGTAAGAGAGAGAGGGAGAGAAAGAGAAGCACAAACAAAAAAGAAGAGAGCGAGAGAGAAAGAGAGGGAATTATCATGTTGGGAGAGTCAGGGGCTGGGAAGATCCAGGGCACGACTGTGTAAGACACTCGTTCAGCATGCGCGCCACGACGGGCGAACTGATCGCTTTACCTGGCCCCCCTCCCTGCAACCCGACAGCTGTCATCCTGCAGAGGGCTCAAGGCGGCGGGCGAACGGCGGCGGGGCCCGCCGGTGCGAGCTGGGGCCCGAAGAGGGACGGGGGCGCGCGGGGGGGGGAGCGCGGCGGGAGGAGGGCCCGCGGGAGGGAGCCGCACTCAGACCCTGGGAGTCAAACTGTGTGCGCCAGGTGATGGGCAGGGAGCGACCGCCCTGGCATTTCTATTATGCCTGCTACGACATGTTCGCAGAACCGGGGAGCGCTCGGCTAACCAGAAGCACGGCTCTTGAAACATCAGCCTACGTATCGAAAGAAGACCGTCCGAGCCTGAGATGCTCAAAGAGCACTTCGTGCCAAGCACGGGAGGTTCTCAGAACGTTCTTCCGTGGTCGTACGTATAGGCAAGCCGGGGACGCTTCGCCACCGCTTGAGGCTGCGCACAGACAGAAAGGCCCCGCCTGCGGGTGAGCCCCGGCTGGCCTCAACGAGCCCCCCCTGGCCGCCAGGAGGCAGCGCCAGGGGGCCGAGACGGCCCCGGACTACTCGGCTCGGGGGGAGGGGGGGCTACTGAGGCCAGCCTGGACTCCCTGGGGGGGCCTGTCTATTCAGAACCCGAAGCCTTACGGCCTCGGAGGATGAAGCTTCGGCTTGCGACCCGCTTCCTGTCCTCTGGGCCCCCGTCCCCGAGGGCCCCGGCTTTGAGCCGCCGACCTGCAGCGCGTAGCAGGAGATGCCCCTCGCCGGCAGGCCCTCCACCTCCTCCAGAACCAAAATCGGCCTTCACTTCAAGAACCTTGGCATCGCTCGGACGTGTGCATTTCTCCTTGGGCGAGGACCATCGAGGAGCATCCTTGATCATTTGGCGAAAAAACCACGCACGAAACCGAAAAAAACACAGGGAATGGACGTCCGAGCGATGGCCAGGAACAGGATCGGGTCGTATCGGAGCGCGCGTCGAATCGGGCCCCCATCGGCACGGGAACGAGGTCGAAGCGGGCCGCCTGCGCCCGGATGCGCCACGGCGCCGTGCGAGGATCGGGCCGCATCGGACCTCTGGACTGGCATAAAACAGCGAGTCCTGACAAAAAGGGGTCATGTCGTGCTGCCCTTCTGGGGCCGCGGCATATTCAGCGGAGGAGGAGGAGGAGGAGGAGGAGGAGGAGGAGGAGGAGGAGGAGGAGGAGGAGGAGGAGGAGGAGGAGGAGGAGGAGGGGGGAGGGAGGAGGAGGAGGGAGGGGAGGAGGGAGGAGGGAGAAGGAGGAGGGAGGAGGAGGAGGAGGAGGAGGAGGGAGGGAGGGAGGGAGGAGGGAGGAGGAGGAGGAGGAGGAAAACCCTGGACCCTGGGACCTCCCCCCAAGAATGGTTTCTCGTTCGGGGGCCCTTTTCAGACAGCCCTCGGGCCCGTGGGGGGGGAGGCAGGCCAGGCCAGGTCAACCCGGAGGCTGCGGTTGCCCACGGGAGGCCAACAACAAAACGAGCACACATCAGGGCCCCTTTCCCTCAGGACCCGTGTCCTTCCCTTAGAAGAAGAAGCACATGCAGACAATTGAACCCCAAGGGGTCTTTGGAACGCCCCCCCCCAAAATCAATTAGTTATTCGTCCGGCGGCGTTATTGACGGACTGGTGTCCCACCGATAGAAGGAAACTGCATATATGTATATATATATATATATACCTATACGACCACCCTTCGGGTGATTAGGAGGTTCGGGGGGGAGGAACCAACGTCTCACTCGATCGGTCTCACTATCGATCTCACTATCGATCTCAGTATCGGTCTCGCTCGATCGATCTCCCTCGATCGATCTCAGATTCGATCTCACTCGATCTATCTCACAATTGATTTGACTATCGATCTCACAATCGATCTCACAATCGATCTCCCAATCGATATCACATTCGGTCTCACTATCGATTTCACTATCGATATCACAACCGCTCTCACAATCAACGTCATCATCATCATCATCATCATCATCATCATCAGCATCATCATCAACAACAACATCAACATCAACATCATCATCACCAACATCATCATAATCGGGACACCGTCCTCATCATCAACACCAACATCATCATCATCACGGTCATCAACATCATCGGGACACCACCATCATCATCATCACCATCATCACAATCATCATCATCAACATCATCATCATCAGCAGCATCGGGACACAGTCATCGTCATCATCATCATCAGCAGCATCATCATCGGGACACCATCATGATCACCATCGTTAGCATCATCATCATCATCATCATCATCATCATCATCATCGGAACACCATCATCATCATCACATCTTCATCATCGACACCATCATCATCATCATCAGCATCATCAACATTATCATCATCATCAGCATCATCATCATCGTCGTCATCATCGGGGCACCATCATCATCATTAACAACATCAGCATCAATATCATCATCATCATCATCATCATCATCATCATCATCATCACCATCGGGACGCCATCATCATCAGCATCATCACAATCACCATCAGAATAATCATCATCATCGGGACGCCATAATCATCATCAACCTCATCATCATCATCATCATCATCATCATCATCATCATCGGGACGCCATCATCATCAGCATCATCAACATCAACATCATCATACTCATCACCATCGGGACGCCATCATCGACGTCATCATGATCATCAACATAATCATCATGATCATCATCATCCTCATCATCGGGACACCATCAGCATCATCATCATCATCATCGTCATCATCATCATCATCATTGACATCATCATCATCACCATCATCATCATCATCATCATCATCATCATCATCATCGGGACACCATCATCATATCATCATCATCATCATCATCATCATCATCATCATCATCATCATCATCGTCCTCCTCATCATCAGCAGCATCACCATCATCATCATCGACGTCATCATCATCATCATCATCAGCAGCATCATCATCATCACCGTCATCATCATCATCTCATCATCATCATCATCGTCATCATCATCATCATCATCATCATCATCATCATCATCATCATCATCATCATCATCATCATCATCATCATCATCATCATCGCGGGACACCGCGGGACACCGGCGGGACACCGCGGGGCACCGCGGGACACCGCGGGACACCGCGGGACACCGGCGGGACACCGCGGGCCACCGGCCGCCCGGAAGGGAGACATTTGGTCCGGCCGCGCCTCAGCCACACGGGACTTTCGCGGGACACCGGCGGGACACCGCGGGCCACCGGCCGCCCGGAAGGGAGACATTTGGTCCGGCCGCGCCTCAGCCACAGGAGACTTTCTCTCGCCCGCCCACGCAGCTTCGCCTCGCCCGCACGGCACGCACGAACACGAAACCGAAGTCGATTTCCCGGTAGGGGGGCTCTCCGTTCCACTTCGATCTCACCCCCTCACCTCCGATATAGATATATACATATATGTGTATTCCCCGCGGCGACCGCCATAAGCGCTCTTATGGGAAATCTCGGGTCAGACACTTCGCATTGGGAAGCTTTATCCTGAAAGTTCCATATGGAAAGGGACTGTTGAAGTTCAGGCCCCGCGCGGGCCCTCAGAAAATCCATTCTCTGTCGCGTGGGCAGCACAAACTATGGCGCATTCTGTCTCGCCCACGCGGGAAAGGTCGCCATGTTGGCCGCGCGCGCCGACCAGGCGCCGGCAGGAGTGCTGCCCGCAGTGCTAGGCAGACGACTTGGAGCAGACTCGCAAGTCGAAACGAAAGAAATTCCTATGGCAATTCTCATGAGAAGATGCGTACACACCCTCAGGCGCGCAAGGTCGCCCACAATAAAGTACTCCGTTGTATACAGAAACCCAAACATCACTCGGCCCGCCCACAACTATATAAGGAAACGAATCCCACGTCGCGAGCCGACCAGGCGCGAGCAGGGGTTGTGCCAGTAGTGCTGGGCTAACGATTTTGAGCAAATTCGCAAATTAAAACGAAACAACTCTTACTGCAATCCCCGCGATAGGATGCTTAGAATTCCTCCCGCGTGAAGGGTCGCCCACAACGGAATATTCCGCTGAAGGAATAAAACCCCGAACATTACCCAACCCGCCAAACAACATATGGACACTTCCCCACGTCGCCGCGCGCGCCGACCAGGCACCAGCAGGAGTTCTGCCAGCAGCGCTGGGCAAACGAGTTTGAGCTAATTCGCAAATCAAAGCGGAAGAACTTATACTGCAATTATCATGAGAAGATGCTTACACATCACCCCGCGTGCAGGGTAGCCCATAGTGGACTTTTCTGCTGGAGAAAGGAACCCCGAACAATATCCAGCCCGCCCAACAATACAGGGAACCTAATCCCATGTCGCCGCGGGCGCCGACCAGGCGCCAGCAGGAATTCGACCGTCAGTGATACGCAGGCGAGTCCCACCAGCCCTCTGGAAGTATGTGGTTTATGGAGTTTCCTTTTTCCACCCCCCTTCTTCTCCTTCGGAAAGGAGTTTATCACTGCTCCGTAGTAATAGACACTCCCTCCCCCACCCAGCCGGCGTCCAACCAAGAACCATGCCGACACTGAGGGCCCGCAGCCACCATCCCTGTCAACAAACTATACAAACCGCACTTTGCCTCCACATGTGGAGCATGCGCGGCCAATCCGATGCGGCCCCCCCACACCATCCCTGTCACAAAAGCAATGCTGAGTACACTTTGGGGCAAAGTCTTGGGTCATGTTCGTGAGGCCCGCGAACACTTGTATGGTTGTTGATAGGGACGGCGGGGGTGCCAGCATATCCCTCCCGTGCGCAGGGCTATCATCCCTGACAAAAAACCATGCAACATGCACCTTGCGACTAAATCTGGATCATTCGCGGCCATCCCGCGATCACTGTCAAATGGATGTTGACATCGACGGCGGGGGTGGTGGCGCGTGGCCTGCTGCGCGCAGGCCCACAAGCAGCAATGATGGGCATTGGTTTTCGACAGCGATGGTGCGGGCCGACATGGTTCCCTATGTGTGCTGTCACGCGCGCAGGCGCACATGACGCTCTCTGCACGTGCCCCGAACATGGCGCACCTGGCACGGCTGGAGTGTACGGCACGCCTAGCGCACTCGGAGCACGTGGCGCATCTGGCGCACCAGGCATGCCTGGCACGCTTGACCTGGCACGCTCGGGCCCAAGGGGTGCCTGGCGCGCGTGGCGCCCCCGGCACGGGTGGCGCACCTCGCCCGAGCGTCGCGCACCTGGGGTCGGCTTTGGTTCACAATGGCTGTCCATCCAAAGACGACCGCTGAACATGCTCAAGCTTGGGTGAGTGAGCAATACCCACGTCGTGGGATCCGACGGGCGGCGGCGGCCGCCACCCGCGCAGCCCCTCCTCAGTCGAAGTAGAGCTGGGGCTGCCTCTGGAGCACCGCGAGGGCCGCGGCGCAGGCAGCGTGGCGCACGAACTCGCCGTGCCAGAAAAGGAACTTCTCGAAGTTCACGAAATTGACCAGCATGCAGTTCTGGCCGTCAGACGGACTCACCATTACACCAATTACGTGTCAATGTCCCCTGCTTTGCTGCCGGCACGAACTGGCCTGGCCTTCTCCTCAGACATGCTCACGAACGAACTTCGCCCAAGGATAGTGTTGCGCTCATCTTCCCGACGTTGCCACTCCAGCTCCTTCTGCTCGATGCGCTCGTGCAGGGCCGCCATGCGCACCTCGAGCAAATAGGGGGCCCTCGGGATCAGCACGCTTGATTGATGCGGTGGCCGTGACTGGCTTGGCCACCTCGCACGCTACCCTCTTGAGCTGGACAATGGCATCGATGAGCTTGACAAGCTTCGTATGAGGTCCCACTCCTTACCGCAAGTTGTGGAGGACCTCGGCCCCCTTCGTTGTCGGTGCCACACATGCAGAGCGCAACTTGAGCTTTCTCCGCTGCTGTGCCCAGGCCCCGCATCCAACACAAACGAAAACTGCGCCGCCGCTGACCGAGGTGAGACCCCCCCTCTGGTTGACAGCAATCAGCTTGCGGCCAAGCGGCGCCTTAAGGGAATCCACCAAGAAAGACGGCGTGTCTCGGCAACCTGTGAACTCATCATGCTCACCTTGTCGCCTGAGCTGGAGGCGCTGGGAGCATTGCTGCCCCATAACCGTATCAATCCACTGATGCCACCCTTGCGTGCGGGTACTGCGTACCTTCTTGAAACCTGTGGTCGCCCTCTTCCAGCGCCCCTCATCCTTGGGATAAAGCGGCAGGATGTGCGCTACGAGCTTGGTGAGGTCAGACACGCGCTTCTGGCTCTCGTCCATCGCCTCCTGGAAAGTTGGATCGGCCTGGGGGTGCATCTCTGCTCCGGCGCGTGCAAACCTGTCGGCCACAACGTTCGCATCGGTAAGCCTGCGAATCTCAGGGGTGAGCTGCGCATACTCTTCGCCCGAAAGATGAGCCTTCACGTGCGCCACTCTCTCGATGTACTTGTACCCGTCCATGTCCTGAGCAAATGCCATGGCCCCGCCGTAGATGGAATTGACTGCAACCTGCTTCTCTGCTGGCGCCATAGCTGCTTTGACTGTGCCCATGAAATCCGCATGGAGCCAACAGCGACGATCAGCAACTTGGCCAGTGAATGCAAGCGCAAGGTACTCCGCCATAGCCGACGTCTGTGGCAACGTAGCGGGGACAGAAGCGCACATTGAGCACAATGGCAGATCTGAATCAGGATCGAGCAACGTCGCTGCCCAGCCAGCCCTCTGCAGCGTTGCCAAGGCTGGCTTGGAGCACGAGCCGTCGATCGCAAACTCGGCCAGCTCGACCTCTGCATCCAGGTAATGTGCCACCATCGTTTCAGGGGTGGCGAGTGAGTCATTGCCCTGGGCACCCACAACACAAGCCTGCAATCCGGCATTCATCGGGGGAACGTCCTGATCCTGAAACGTGAAGCAGCCACTCAAAAGTTGCCGTTCATCGGGGTGGTCGCGCATCCACTGGAGAAACTCGGGTCCGACATCAGCCTTTTGTCGGGCTTCAGCAATATGTGGAAGAGGACAGTCTGCTAGCCTGTGCGCAAGTGTGTCCATGGCCCCGCACTCACAAGTCCCATCCGCGATGTAACCTTCAGCTCTGGCTCGAGCCTTCGTCCAGACACCTGCGACAACACGCGTGTTGATGCGGAAACTCTGATGAGCATTGTGCGCCCGGCTCTTGGGCCTCGCCTGCATACGAAGAAAACCGAAAGACACTCGCATATTTTCCTGAGCGAACCATTTCAGCCCAAGACGTAGTTCATGTTGGCGAACCGGTCCAGCTGCCAAAAGCTTCAGCAGCATCGGGGGAGTGAGTTGATCAATGCGAACCTGCTCACCGACATGGTTTGTCCACCCTGCCCCCGTGACTGGATGCCAACCTGCGCGCTGAATGGGCAAGGCCGCTCGTTGAAGGGGGCCCTTCGTCATTGACCATTTGGGTAGCACTCCTGCATCCTGGACTGCCGCTTTCCACCAGCTGAGTAGAGCCGCCGTCGATGCGATTGAAACGTGGGGCTGGACCTTTGATGTCCACAGCATACGGCACCATTGAAGAGCAGGGGAGAATGCTTCCTTTAATGCAGGGTCCCCTAAAAGTACCAGCTTTGCACTAGCAGACACACCACCGTGGTACGGCTTCTGGTATTTGTGGTAGCTCTTGCAGAGCCTGTCCAGCTCGCCGTCATTGATGCCGTTCACCTCGATCCCGTACGTGAGCGCAGGACGCGCTCCTGTGCGGTACACGCGCCCGACTCTGGCCGTTGCCTGAGTCGGTATAGCACGACGGAACTTCTGGAGCTTGCGAAGCCGCTGCGAGTGATGTTTGAGTCTCTGCCTGTGCTTGCCTCTGGTCTTGGGAGCTCCTCGCGCCCTTCCTCCAGTGAAATCCGTGCCGAGATACGGTGTGGTCCTCGTGCCAGCCTTGCCATCGACTCCAAGTCTGTGCACACTTTCGTTGGTGATGTCCTGAGAGCTCCCCGCGATCGCGAACTCATCGTTCAGCGTGGCGCCGTAGGCTGGAAACCTTCGGCAGCAACAACCGCCAATTCGATGACCATCTTCTGGGAGCCGCTCTCCAGGCCGAGAGAGGTGTCGTCGATGTAGGACTAGAACCGCACAAGGGGAAACAATGATACATACCTGCCATACTCCTCAACCGCATGCGCCTTGATGACTATGTCCGCATAGCCATCCCCAGCAGGAAGGCCGTCAACTGCATGACAGGGTCGTCCTCCGCGGTGCGTGCGAAGACGAATGATGCGCGGTCTCTTCCATTGGTTGTAGACCAGCTTGAGCTGCGCGGTCGAGGCCCCGAGCCTGGTGAGCTTGTCTCTCACGCTGTCCAGGGGCGTCGTCTCATAGTACTTGCTGTGGTCGGCGATCACCGCGGCAGCGCAACGGCCCCGCGCCCCGCTGGCCTCCGTCTTGGCCGCGAGGAGCCACGCACTATCGACGACGCTCCTGCCTGAAGATGCCCCCCGTACTTCCGTTCGACGTGCTTCTGCAGGTCACTGAGCGCTGGCCGACGCGCGCTCTGTCATACTCGTTAGCTGGCCGAGTATAAAATGATAAGCCTGTGCCCTCCCATGCTCTTTGGCAGCATGGGCATGGCCCTCCACAGCCCGATCCGTTCACTGGCCTCCCACAGGCAACCGAGGACACCCAGTGCAGCATCGCTGAGATGCTGAAAGAAAGAAAGACGAAAGCCGCCCAGTCTACTCGAAGTCCTCGTGGGAACGGAACCTGATGCCCGACGGATCTGGCACGGGGTAGCCCGGACCAAAGCTGAACGGCCAGGCACCCATGCCTCAGGCGCCGTAGTGGACGCCTTCCACAACTTCGCGTACTGGTCCTCCATGTCCTCGACGATGCGCTGGGGGTGCGCTGAGAACACGCTGCGCCTGTCGGTGACGACCGTGGGAGCCTCTGCGTGCTTGTAAGCCGTGACTCGGTGTAGTCTGCCTGCTCCGTTCTGGCTGGCACCGTCGCACCACGCCTTCCAACTAGCAGCGCTATCACGATCAGCGGCCTGCATTGCAAGGTGTACGTCCTCCTCAGCTTCTTCCAGCAGCCAGTTGATGTCCGCAGTCGAAATTGTCGCCGACGATAACAGTCGTCGGTCTTGCACCACCGTAGCGTCTAGGCGATGATCCGCACCTTGACCAAGGCATCGCGTAGCATTGAACCGTGGACCTCGTCGCCCGCCTTCCCCTTGTTACCAGCAGCGCTGGGGGCCTATAGCATCGCAATGCTTTGCGGCCCTTCTTGAAGCCATTTCCAGCCACCAGCAATACTCTGAATACCTTCGGCATCTTTACCTTCATAAGTGTATTCCCCCCACTTCGGTCGGACGGTATTGGCGTAGCTACTGGCCTGCTTGGTATCGGCGCCAGTGAGGTGGCGCAGACGCTCGCCCATCTTGGTAGCAAATTTGGCCCATGCCTGCCCGAGAAAATGCCATGCCGCATCAACCTCTCCATTCAAAGAAATGTCCACAGCTGCCTCTGCGTAGCATCGCTCAGCATCCCATTCAGGCTCAGAAAGCATAGGCCCTTGAACGATGGCCGCGTCGAGCTTCGGGCCGCCCGTGTACGACAGGTGCTGCAGCTTGTGCCCGATTGTGGCCATCTCTACTAGGACAGGCCGACGAAGTTTTATCGGCCGTTTCCGATCCACACGAATCTCCTTGAGCAGCCGCACTGCCGCTGACGTCATCGCGAAAAAGTCGATGGTGGTGCTGGCCCTCGCAGCGCGGCACGTTGCACCTGATGGCTGGACAATCGCAACATTCGCATGCTTCGTGAATGTGGACTCTTCAACCCCAAGCGCAGGCATGTTCCAATGACCTCCAATGGTGCAAGGGGATAGCTGTCCCACCATGGCCAAGCCTATATTCATCAAAATCTTGGCATTCTTCTCTGACATACCTTCCGCAGTATGCAAACACACAATGGAAAGGTTGAAGGACGGCCACCCAGGAACATCAATCGCAACATGCTGAGCTCGATGGGGAACCAGCTCGGGCCCGAAAGCACTGCTGCTCTGGGTCAAGGCATGAACGATTCTTGCCCCGGTGCCGGTGCCGGTGCCGGTGCCGGTGCCGGTGCCGGTGCCGGTGCTTTGATCGTCGGGTGGGTGTAAGTGCGGTAAGAGCAATGTATATCCGATGAAATCGTTTCAACGAAGATGTATGTAGGTTCATGCTAGTTGACCTCACATATTCAACATATATAAAATATCGAACTTCGCATTCATCTACTTAACGTTTTGTTAGATAAGTATATTCAACAACATACCATACATACTACTCACAGAACCATCCATCTTATCAACTGAGCTATCGGGTACCACTGCCAAGATATATCGATACATACACCTCAACATACCCAACTTAGTAGCTAAGTCAGCTAAGTCGATGTGGGCTGTCCGATTCGGTTAACCCGAAATTTGCATAACTTTCTATGTTTTGCATGTTTGTTCTTGATATTGCTATGTTTCGGGAAAAAACCACAAAAAACGTTTTAACAACTACAACACAACAGTTTTTCAGGACAGGGCGCCGCAGGTCGACGCGCCGAGCCGCCCTCAGGACGCCTGCGGGGCGCGGAGGGGAAGGGGGGAGAGGGAGAGGGGGGGGGATCAACTATTCTTCAAACTGCCTCCCCTCGGCGGCCATCACCGCCTCCCCTCTCCTCTCCTCGTTGTCGGCGGCCAGCCCGCCCCCGCTCCCTCCTGCCGCCTTCCCTCCCCGAGCCCGCCTTCCTTCTTCGGCGGCATATCCGCCCCTCCCTCCTGCACCTCTCTATCGAAGGGCGGCGCATCCGCCAGCGGCATATCCGCTCTCGCATGCGCTCGTTTTTTCCTTTTTCACGTGATGGCGAGCACATAGCCATCGTCCTGTAGTCGCCGATAAGCCGCCCAGGCTGGCGGGATCAGCTCGGCGGGCATCACGGCGACGTCGCCGCGCGGCCGCCACAGGGACGCGCCTGGGCATGGCGCGCGCACCCATTCCAGGGTCTCCACCAGCAGGTAGCTGGCGGCGCCAGCCTGCGCGCAGCAATGCACGATGTACGCCTCGCCGTCGCCCAGGAGAAAATCCTGAGGGCAGCAACGCCTCGATTTTTGGGGGGGCACACGCATGTGCACCCCTAAATACCAAGGTTGGTTGCGCCGTCTGTCCTGGCTGCCGTGCATCTGGCCGTCGATCGACGCCTCTCTGCTGGTCCACGTTTCAGCCCTGCGGAGGGGTTCCTCCTCCTCCTCCTCCTCCTCCTCCTCCTCCTCCTCCTCCTGGCGGCGAGCCGCCTCGGCGGCAAACCGCCTTCCCCTCTCCCAGCCCATCTTCCTCCACAAAGGGCATGCAAGGTTGCGCCCCGAGTGCCCGAACGTACTGTCCAGCTCTGGCGTGCGCCACGCTTTGGCGCGGGAGCGCGGCGCCTCCTTCGCTTCCTCCAGGAAGCAGGCGAGCATCGCCGTCAAGGCCGACCGCTCGAAATTCTCAGGGTTGTCGATCTCCTGCGACCTGGACCGAAGCAGGTTGTGCTTCCGCTCGAGTACGAAGGCGTCCAACCAGATGCCGTCCTCCGCAGGCTGGTCGGGGACGTGCCACAAATAATGATGCTTCGGCTTGATCAGGGCTGGCCCGTGCGCGGCTTTGTGCAGCGCCAAGGAAATCGAAACGGCCTTGGTCCAGACAGCTATCAAATTCGGCACGGCGCCGATCCTCAGGACGTAGCCGAACCGCCTGCCACCTAAGCGCTCGAGGATGCGCGCGGGCCGACGCGGTGCATCCTCGAACGCGCAGGCCAGCGTTTGCGTTTCAGCTGCGGCCGCATGTCCTTTTGCCCTGCATGTACAATTCGAGCATCTTCGCCATCGCCTCGAACGACCGCGCCGCAGCGTTCGCCATGCCGCTGGGACGCAGCTCTGTGTGCACCCAATGACGAATCAAAGGGAACACGGCCAAGCAATCCGACGCCTTGCCCACGAAGTGCGACGCCTTGCAGGTCGCTTTCTTCCGAGCCACGCTGAACAGAAACGCTGGCGGTTTCCTGCCGCGTCTGCCAGTCCGCCACGCCGAGCAGCGATCCCGCCACGTTCCCCACGCGTCGGGGATGACATCCCTCACCGCCTTGAGGAGCGCAAAGATTTCGACCTGCAAGGTCCCGCCGCTGGCCAGCATGGTATGCATGGGGTCCCTCACGTATGTGCTCGGCGGCGCCACCGTCCGCAACGCCTGGCACGCCACCAGAGAACGGTCATCCAGAGTGATGCCCATTGCCGTCTCCTTCGGGGGCCGGAACATCAGAAGGGAAGGAAGGGGGGGACATCAGAAGGGGATCGATGGAAATGTTTTCCTCCCTGGCTCCAGTCTCTCGATGTTCGCTCTGGTTGTCGTGTCCCGCAGCGACGCCAAATCATCATATTGCTGCAAAAACTCGTCTGACGACAGCGGGTCAAAGCGCGACGAGTCAGCGCACCAGAGAGGCACGAGGTAATCATCGTCGTCGTAGTCTGCAAGACATTCCGCCTGATCCAGCACAACGTTCTTGCATTGCAAGCACGGTCTCAGACCTGCAGCGCCCTTGGTGCAGAATGTCTCTTTTCCAGCCGCCTCGTCTGCAATCAAGCGGTGGAACTTGGCGAAAAAGTGCACGCCGCCGATTGGCGCACCGTGCTCCGACAGACTCTCTGGGCCCAGGAACAGCGCGCGAAGCAATGCCCGCGCCACGGCCGAGCCGCCGATGCTCTTCTTCACGACGACGCGCAAGGTGCCGATCGGCAGCCACGCAACCTCCTTCTGCAAGAAGGATCCGAACTCGAGGAAACTCGCATACACCGCGAGCTGATTCCGACGATTATCTATCTTCAAGGCGTTGCCCACGCCAATGTCGTCGTAGTACAGCAAAAGCCTCCACGGCCGATCGCGCGACACAGGGAAACGGCGCATCGCTTCCCAAAACATTGAACTCCAGAGAGGGCAGTCCGACAGGAGCCTCGGCATCAGCCGATGCGGCAGCGCCACGCTCCATCGGAAAGGCGTGCCGATCTTGGGCTGCAGCCGCACTGCGCTGATGAGATCGGCCACGGATGCCGTCTGCGATCGCTGCATGGCCCGAGCGCTCACGTCTATAGCATCGCCCGCGTCGTCGCCATGGCCAAGCGCAGTCACGATTCGCTCGAGCAAAGCCGCGGACACGCCGCGCAGGGCCAGACACTGTTGCAGTCGAGCCCGCTGCTCCACCTGCTTGTCCACCTGCAGGGCGCGTTTCCCCATTGCGCCGACGCCCGCGCGCGGGAGGGGCGGGGGCGGGGGGCAGCGCGAGGCCCAGCGCGGTTGAGAAAAACGAATTGCAGCCAGAGAGACGGAAGTGGAGGCGGGAATGGATCGCGGGGCGGAGTAGCCGCCGAAGGGCATGGCGGTGTAGCCGCCTGAAGGGTCGGGAGGGGCGGCGTAGCCGCCGAAGAGCGTGGGGGCGAGGGGGCATGGGGGGAGGGGGGAGGGGGGAGGGGGTGGGTGGGGGAGATTGCGGAGGCGCGAAGTGAGCGTAGCAACGGAACTTGCAAGGGAGATTTCTTTTTCTCGCACGCAATTTCGAGCTTGAGTTTCAAGCTCGGGTTCCAAGCCGCCAGCGCTCGGAGACGGGCGCGGCTGGCGGCTCGAGCTCGGGGCGGGCGCAGCGCGGGACGGGCGCGGCGGCGGCTGGCGGCTCTTAGTGCGGGTGCGCGTGCTGCCTCCAACTCCTCATCCACCTCCTCCTCCTCTCCTCATCCTGCCTCCTCTTCCTCCTTATCCTCCTCTATCGGCCCAGCCGATCGCCGCTCAGCTCTCCTGGTGCGGCTGGCGGCAGAAGAACCGAATGCCGCCTGGGATGTCCTGCACCGTCTGCTTCGACATCTGGCACAGCATCTTGCCGCGCTCCTCGGTGCGGCGCGCCTCCTCCATCATGCGCCGCGCCTTGTCGATGAGCATCTGGCCCTTGATGCCAACGGCGCGTGCATGGCGGCAACGATTGCGCCACTCGATGAAGCGCACCACGATGGTCGCCCAGCTCCACGCACTGCCACCCGTGATGAGCTCGAAGTCATCGACGTCGTACTTGTCCGCGATGCTCGCCATGGCGGCGCAAGACCGCGAAGGGGCACGACCTCGAGCGGCTCCACTTGAGCCACAAAGACTACGGATGAGGGGTGGGACGGTGGCAGATCATGTCATTGGGAAACGCGAGAGAACGGTGCGAGCGCGGTGGGCAGCAAAGGCGGCATCTCCGCCAAATGAAGGCAAGGCGGCATGTCCGCCAAGGGCTTGCGAGAGTGGAAAGGCGGCATCCCCGCCAAACGAAGGGCTGCGGTGGTAACGAGTGGGGTGGCGATGGCAACGAAGAAATGTTCTTTTCAACAACAATAACAATTGTACGAAATCACACACCTCGTCATGAGCGGCCCAACTGCCGCCCCTGCCAAGGAGCTGCTTCGCCTCTGCTTCGTCTCCGACCGCCAATCGATGGGATTCCCAACGGTGTCGCTGGCCTTCGCGAGCCACAGCTCGCGCGGTAGGGTCTCGGGCAGGACGCGCTCGAGCAGGAGGGAGTTATGCAAGCGCTTCGCCTCGCCAAGTGAGGCATCGGAGCGCGATGAGCAGCAAAGGCGGCATCTCCGCCAAATGAAGGCAAGGCGGCATGTCCGCCAAGGGCTTGCGAGAGTGGAAAGGCGGCATCCCCGCCAAACGAAGGGCTGCGGTGGTAACGAGTGGGGTGGCGGTGGAAATGTTGTTTCACCAACAATAACAATTGCACGAAATCACACACCTCGTCAGGAGCGGCCCAACTGCCGCCCCTGCTCACGAGCGGCCCAGCGGCCGCGGCTTATTCGGGTCCTTCTCCACCTTTTTCAGGCCGTACTTCATGATGTACTGGGCCACCATGGGGCGCTCAGGTGCTGTGCTTCTGCGCCTCCTTGAGCATCCCCGCGATGGCCCTCGCCGCCGAGCTCGCATCCTTCTGGATGCTGATGGCCTCGTCCTGCGTGATCGTCAACGCCACGCCGCTGTGCACGCGCTTCTGCGCCACCGCCTTCATGACTGCCACAGACTTCCTCGCCGCCTTCGCGTTCTTCACAGCCCATGACGGCACCTTGTCCGCCTTCTCATGCTCGAGGTACCCGTCCAGCTCTGTCTCGAGCCTCGTTGCGGTGCCGATCCACTTCAGCGCCAGGTTTTTCTCCTGCGTCTCCTTCTTGGCCTGCTCGGCCTTCTCCCTCGCTTCCTGTCGCCTCCGCTCCTTCTCAGCGTCCTTATCCCTGCGGAGCCTTCGGGGTTGTCCGAAAATGACAACACTTCGAGCCGAGCGAAATCAATAACCCGATCCGAACCTGAAGAGTTGAACGGAAACCGAAAACGAATGCGAAGCCCAGGCGACACCCCTGCGTTGAACCCCCAAACGGCCTGCTCTTGCTCCTGTCCTTGCTCTTGCCGCGGCTCTTGCTCCTGCCCTTGCGGCGGCTCTTGCTCCTGTCGCGGTCGCCGCGCGAGCGGCTCCTGCTGCGGTTGGTGTCGCGACGTCTGTCGCGGCGTCTGCTCCTGCTGTCGCGCCTGCCCCTGCTGTCGCGCCTGCTCATGCTGCGCCTCCTCCTCCTGCGGCTGTCAGACCTGCGCCTGCGGCGCCGCCTGGATCTGGACATGTCGCTCTCGTCGCTTCTGTCGCCCTTGTCGCCGCCGTGCTCTGCGACGCCCGTCGAGGCCGCTGCCCGCGGGCCGCTCTGCTTCGCCTGCGTCCTCTTATCGGTGTACAGCTCGTTGCGCACTGCGGCCTCCACTGTCTCGCTCCAGGCCGCCTCCAATTGCGGCCTGTACGTCCACTCCCCGAGATCAGGGTTCCACCTCTTATCCTGCACATTATCTTCAATCTTTTTCGCGTCGAAGCCGTCGTGCGCCCACTTCCTCAGCGGAAGGTACTTGCCACCCTTGCGGACGCGCTCCTCCTCCATCCGTTGGACAGTGATTGAGCTGACCACGAAGGCTTCAATGCGATCGAGGTTCGACAGCCCAGGATCTTCTGCCAGATCCTTGTAGAACTGCTGCTTGAACTCACTCTTCATTTTGGCGAAACACTTTGGCGGCCACTGTCCGAACCTCCGAGAAAGGCGCACCCCGTTCGTGTTGCACGCGTCGCACTGGTAAGTCGACTGGCCCTTCGCCCTGATCCTGTAGTTGCACTCCTTTGCCGTGCGACAGCAGCGGTTGCAACGCACGATGCTATCCTCGATGCCATGCACATCCACGAACTCCCCTACCTGGGGAGCGCCTGCTGGCGGATCGTCCTGAGCTGCCTCCTCCTCCTCCGCCTGCGGCGCTGCCGCCTCGGGCGAGCGCTCCTCATTCTCAACCTTGGCTACCGCGCCCTGCGGTGGAGCCTCTTCCTCCTCAAGCTCACGCTTGGCACTCTCAAGCTCATCCTGTTTGACGCCGAGCTCGGAACCAATCTCGTCGCCGCGCTCCTCGGAGCCCGATGCCGCCTCTGACGCTGCGTCGTCCGGCTCTGGTGGCAAAGCCGCTGCGCCCTGAGGAGGCAGTTCTTCGGCGGGAGCTGCGGCTGACGCAGCTTTGCGAGCCGTCCTCAACGCTGCGGGGTGCTTACCTTTGCCCTTGCCTTTGCTTTTCCCGCGTGCCTTCGGCGGCCCTGCGTCGGTCAATGCGAGCGGCGGCACAAGCTGTCCAGTCAGTGTCATCTGCGTCCCCGATAGCTTAGCTTTCCCACGGGGCTTCGCTGCGGGCGCCTTGGTCATCACTCCCTTGTTTTTCGGCCTGGCTGCTCCGAACATCACTGCCAGAGAATGCTGCTGGTGATCTTCAGCGGGCGGCGTCCCCGCCATGGCGGCGTGACCGCCTTGGCACGCGAGAAGCCGCGCGTCGCGCGCGGCCCTGATGCCAAGATGAGCTGGACGCGAAGCGATGACGAAGAAAACGCGCGGTAAGTGAGGCGGGATAGCCGCCAGCGGAATAGCCGCTTCAAAGGTGGAGGGAGGGGTGGAGTGAGGTATGAAGGGGGCGGCATATCCGCCAGCGGACTCGCCGCTTGAGAGGGTGCAGGGGCGCGGCGAGGGAGGCGGATTGGCCGCCAGCGGACTAGCCGCTCGAAGCGTGGCGGACGCACGAGGTGATACGGATACTGAAATGAATTGCGCGCAACATGACAACCACACAAAATTGACATCATGTTATCATATGTTATCATATGTTATCAGGCGTGTGATAACACCATGCTAACACATGATAACACCTGATAACATGTTATCAGGTGTTATCAGGTGTTATCAGGTGTTATCAGGCGCGTGATAACATCTGCTAACATATGATAACAGCCAACTTTTTTTTGCCAGTGCATGGCGGCGGCGTAGCGGCACGTCCGCCGAGTTAGTTAAGCGGAGCAGCAGGGGCGGAGCGGCGCCCTGCGCTACCGACCGCGGACGGCGCCGCGTGCTTCAAACCGCTGCCTGAGCGGCAGCGAAAAGACGGGCGAGCGCGGAAGCGAGGCGCGCTGCCTGAGCGGCAGCGAAGAGACGGGCGAGCGCGCGCAATCGGGGCGCGCTGCCTGAGCGTCATCATATGCAAGGCGATGGGGGGGTGGGCGGACATGGCGATGCAGCACATCCAGAAAATAGCCGCACTCATTCTTATGCGGATGCAGTTTTCTCCACCCAGCCCTTTTGCCAAATCCCATCCAACCGCCCACCTGTCTTATCCGCCGAAGTTCCCTCACCTTCCTCCCGCTCCGCTCGTCCACTCGCCCCCATATCGCCTTGCATTGGGGGACGGCTACTCGGCCGCCTGCGTGGCCAAAATTCACCTCGGCGTGGCGGCCTTCACGAATTGAGTGCGGATGGAGTGTGTGGGGGTGTCCTAATTTGTTCTGACACAGGGGTGTGGATTGAAATTGCGTTGGAGGAGTGGGAGGGGGGCGTGTAGGGCCGACGCGTCGCGCCGCCTGCGCGAATGAGGCTACTGATGCTGAGGCGACATCAGTGCTGCCAGCCGTGCACCTGCACCTACGAGGTCGCGTTGCGCACCAGCCAGCTCGCGAGCACGTCCTCGCACTCGGCGATGCATTGCTCCTCTTGGCGGAAAGCGTTCACCGCGCGCTCCGCTATCTGGGCGCACATCTGCGTCGCAGTACGCGCGCGGCGCAACGAGTCGAGCACAGCCTGGCACTGGGTGCCGTTGAGCACCACGATGCTATCGGGCGACATCTGGCTGGCCAACGCCGTGGACATCCTCATGCCCGCCGTGGCTGACGAAGCTGCGCCTGACGATCCGCTGCCCTCCGAGAACGCGTCCTTCAGCTGGTGCGAGCGCTCCACGCGGGATTGTGGAGGGATTGGCGCCAGCTCGACCTTCGGCGCCCCCTTGCGCCTTTTGGCGGAGCCCCAGTTGGCCTTCTCCTCCTCCCATTGGCGCCACTCCGCGAGGTCGACTTCCCACGAGTCGGGCTCGAGTGCGACAGCAGCTACCTCCGCTTCGTCCTCGCTCAAGTCGTGGTACGGCGACACGCGAAGGTGGTTCACCAGCTTGTTCCTGGCCGCCTCCACTGTCTCTCCCTGGAACCACTTGCCGCCCCTTTTGCAGCTGCTGCTCTGTGGGCACTTGAAGCCGAACATGACGGTCTTCTCGCCCTGCTGGCCTGCCATGGCGGCAGGGCGAGAAGTGCACGGCTAGCGCAGGGGCGGCGTGGGGCGCGAGCCTGTGCGCGCCTAGATTCGAGCCGATACAGCGTCCCAACAACAAAAACATACATGTGTAAGAGGCGCGGTGGCATCGCACATTTC
This sequence comes from Prorocentrum cordatum, assembly GCA_963575745.1. Classification (NCBI taxonomy): domain Eukaryota; class Dinophyceae; order Prorocentrales; family Prorocentraceae; genus Prorocentrum; species Prorocentrum cordatum. The sequence continues at coordinate 567,510 of CAUYUJ010003280.1, forward strand.
GGGATGCCAGCAGGCGGCGGCGGCGGTTTAGCCGCCAATGGAGGGCTCAGGGCGGCGTGGCCGCCAATGGGCGGTTTAGCCGCCAATGGGCGGCGTGGCCGCCAATGGAGGCTTCAGGGCGGTTTAGCCGCCAATGGGTGGCTCAGGGAAGGACTGGTGTTTTTTTCCAACCGCATAGAACAAACCCGATGCGCCGATGCTCGTATCTGAACGGCGGTTGTCCGCCAGGCGGGGGGAGGCGGCGCGTCCGCCAATGAGATAGATCGGCAACGAAGAGAGGGGAGGAGAGATGAGATGAGACGAGGCGGGGAGAGGCGGCGCGTCATGACGCGTCAGCGCGGATAGCTGCAACTATCCGCGCTCGAATTACGGAAGCTATGCACCCCAGCCCGCTTGCAGGTCCACGCGATCACCCTACAAGAAGACATCTCCGCGGGCGGGCGGGCGCGGCTTCGCTGGCGGTGGTGCCATCTTGCTTGTCGGCTGCAGCCGACGCCCTGCCCTCGGCTGCACCATGCTGGGCTTCCCTGCTGGCGGCTGCCTGGTCTTCGGCGGCGGCGGCCCCATGGTCTTCGGCGGCGGAGGCGGAACTGGAGGGTTCATATTGCCAGTCCTCCACGGCGCCTGCTGAGGCATCGTCTTGGGCAAGTTCGGCGCCTTGGGCTCCCGATGCATCAGCTGAGGCTTGGGGACGTGCGCCTCGCGCACCCGCGGCGCTGCCTTGTTGCCGTGCAGCTTCGCGTACATCTCGCGCTTTGCGCCGCCTCGGTTCCCCCAGCGCTTCGCATTGGCGCGCCACGCCTGGCCCTGCCACGTCTGCGGCCCGCCCATGGCGGGGCCAGGCGGGCCGCGGTCGCGGAACTTCTTGTAGTCGTACTTCATCTGGTACTCCTTGAGCACGGCGAGCACGTTCTCCGACCGCCAGTCGATGGGATTCCCAACGGGGTCGCTCAGCCAGGCTCGCAGCTGCGTCCTGAACGCCTCCACCGCGCTGGGATGCGCCTCCACCGCCTCGGGGGGCTCTTCCACCACAGGCGTCGCGCCCCGCATGTGCGACGCGAGCTCCTTCACGAGAGCCGAGGGCGGGAAAGGCCGCTGCCGCGGGTCCCGCGGCGGTGACGTCGGCCCCCGCCTGCGCGGCGGCGTCGACGGTGCCCGCGGGTGGCGCGGGCTGCGCGATCGCGCTGGCTGCGCCGCCAACGTGGGCGCGCTGGCTGGCCGACTGCCGCTGGCGGAGGAAGACCGATCCCCTGCGTTGTTGTCCACGCCCGCAAGGTCGGAGAGCAACTGCATCGCTGGCCCGAACATCTCCTGCGCCGAATCGCCAAAACAGTTCGACCGAGAGCGGCCAGCCAGTTTCGCGCGCGATGCGCGCGTCCCTGGCTACCGCACGCGGGGCCACTTGTTTTGGCGATGCAGCTGCCTCCAACGCGTCGAACGCGCTGTCGCTGTCTGCCATGGCCGCGGCCGCAGTGCGAGGCGCCGAGCGCGACGCGGCGGCTGCGGCGCAGCCTCGGCGCGCGGGCCCCAGCCCACGCGTCGGCGCGAAAGGGGGGGGCCGACCCCGCGCGGGCTCGCGGGCACCCGCGGGCCGCGGGCTTGAACCGAAATGGAATCGGACGCGGAAGCGAGACTTCGGGAGGAGGGGGAGGGGGTTGCCCATGGACCCATTGAAGTCTTGGAGCTCCTCGAGCCCTCGGGGGCCTCTCAGAAGGGCCCCGCTGGTTCTTGCGACGGGGTCTCGGGGGAGGGGGCAGAGTGAGGGTGGCATTGGGAACCAGAAATATAAGTGAACTGGCGTCCCTTTGAATGTGCAGGTCTTGGTTCACTTGTTTTCGTCGTTGAACGGGCGGTGGCAACGTCGGTGCCTTCGCGCGCGCCCATGCCATTCTGGGTGAACGCCTTCGCCGTTCGAGCAGTGGGCGTCTCCCCGACGTTAGTTGGCGTGGGATCCAGTGCCTGACAGCGGAGAGGGGGGCGCAGGGACGTGGCGCGGGGGCGCGGAGTGGGCCGAGTAGGGGAGGGGGGCGGCGGCATGTCCGCCTGAAGGGCGGAGGAGCGCAAAGGGGTGGGGCGGGGGCGGCATGTCCGCCACGAGTTGGAAGGCGAGAAGGCTGCGCTACAAGGCGGCATATCCGCCACGAGGCGGCATATCCGCCACGACCTTTTTGTTATCCCGAGGCCGCCCCGTTGGCCTGGAGAGTTGAAGAGTCGTAGCGCGAATTACTCGCCGCGCGCCCTGGCGGCGAGCTCCTTCTTGACCAGCTCCTCCGCCTCCGCGATGGCCCTGGCCTCGGAGCGATCGGGCGCAACGAGGCAGCAGGGGGCGGAGGGGGCGTCGAGGCAGGGGCGAAAATGAAGAGAGCGCGGAGGAGGGCGTCGAGAAGGGCGTCGGTGAGAATCTGGCCTTGTCGGCCTCATCGCCCGCGATGTACTTCAGGCTGACGTTGCTGCCAGGGACGCCGACCCTGCCGCTGCGGAACTGCACCTGGGGGGCGGAGCAACGATGAACAGTCGCCTGAAAGGCGGCGGGCGCGCAAACTGCGACCCCAGCGGGGCTGCTGGGAATCGCCGCGCGCGCCCGACGCCTCATCGGTGGGAGGTTCAACCCCGCTCGCCAAGTTGCGTGTGGTCTGCATCTCCCACCTCGGCTTCGCCCACTTGCGCTGCTTGTCCTTCCCAGCCGCGCCGTCCGTCTTCTTGCCCGTGGGGAGCGGCGTCTTCTTAGCCACGTTGCCCGTGGCAGGCGGCGTCGTCTTCTTTGCCGCGTTGTCATTGCCAGGCGGCGTCGTCTTCTTAGCAGCATTGCCCGTGGCAAGCGTGGGGGCCTTCACCGCCTCGGCGTTCTTTTTCGTCTTGACCGCCTTCGTCCTCTTATCCATGGCCGCGACCATGGCCAGAGCCGCCTCCGTCGGGGTCTTCTTCAGAGAGCCTGCGGCGATGCCGACCTTCTCAGCCTTGGGCGGCGGCGTCACGGCGACGATGCCGAAGTCGGAGTCGGAGTCGAGCTCGATCGGCAGCTCATGCTTCTTCTGCTTCTTCGCCGCGCGGCTCTTGCTGATCGAGGCCGTTTGGGCGGCGGCGGTGCTCGATAACGGCTGACAGTCGGCGGGTTTGCCGCCATCGTGTGCCGCCAGTTGCTGCGTCGACGGCGCATCCGAACTCCCCGCCGCCATCGAAAGCTGGTGGTTCGAACCTGCTCGTTCTTGCAACGGCTCCTGCGGCTGCTGCGTCTGCGAGCGGTCGATCAGCTGGATGGCTGGGTTGGGCCAGCGGCCGCCGCTGCGCGAAAGCCCCACCTGAAATCAGGCGGATCACCGCCGAACGAAAATATTCCCCCCCCCCCCCATCCCCCTAGGGGGATGGGGGGGGGGGAATATTTCACAACACGCCCTCCATCCAGGCATCCAGAAACGTACCCCGCGCCGATCCAGGAACCCACCCCTCGACCCAATACCAGGTGTCCCGCGGGGGAATGCGTTCTGTTATTCCCCGTGGAGCCGTCGGCCAGCGCCCAGAGAACGAATCGGCCGCCGCGATGGGGAGGTGCTGCTGAGGAGAGCCGCCGCCTGGGCCGTGGGATGGCTGCAGCCCGCCGCGGGCGGGCGCAGGCGCGGGCAGCGCGAGGTGGCCGCTCTTCTTCCCTGCACGGAGATTAATCAGCTTCGCAATCGTCACCATCTCGACGGGATTTATCTGCGGCGCCGTCGCTCCAACACCTGGCGGGAAGGCGTCGACGTACGTGATGGGGTACTGAGACTGGAGCCTCCCAGGCGTGATGGGGAGAGCCTGGATGCCATCCCTGGGCGGCGGCATCGTCGCCACGAGATTCTTGAACGAGGATTTCACTGTGGCCAGATATGACTGCAACAGCTCCCTCGTGATCTCGCCCGTCTCCACGCCTGTCTGCTTGCACACCAGCAACAAGAATGCTGCCATATTGGCGGCCGTCGGGCAGCTCGGATGCCTCAGGCCAAGCGCCCCGAGGTGCTCTGAGAACGCCGCCATCTTGGCAGTGAAGCCCGAATGCGGCGAGAGCACGAACTCCCACAACTGAGGCGTCAGAAATTCAATGAACCCCTCGTAGTTCTGGAGCTTCCTCCCCTGCAGGCTGCCCGACGACAGAGCCTGCAAGAAGTCTCCCAGCTCGGACTGCGCCCACCCCACGCCGCCGCCCAAAGCAGCAAACTGCGCACTCTGGAGCTGCGACCAGCGCTGGGACGTCGCCGCCTGGATGCAGGCAGGAAGGTGCTCCGTCGCACTGCCGCGCGCTACGAACGCCGCCCGCGCCTCCTCCAGGCGGCCTCGAAGGATGCCCTCCATGGCAGCGATGCGGCGCGACCGCGCGCCGAGCGGAGTGCGCGACTCCCCGCGCGCGCACGCCGCCCGAAGCCCTCGGAGGAGGGCTCGCCAAAAACGGATCGAGCCAACGCGCGTGCGACGGACATATCCTACTCCTGCTCTTCCTGCTCCTCCTCCTCCTCCCCCTCCTCCTCCTCCTCCTCCTCCTCCCCCTCCTCCCCCTCCTCCCCCTCCTCCTCCTCCTCCTTCTCCTCTTCCTCCTCTCCCTCCTCCTCCTCCTCCTCCTGGGTGAGGGGGGGCGCAGGGGGGAGAGGGTGTCGAAGGGGGGGCGGGGGAGGGGGTGCCGAAGGGTGCGCGGGGGGGAAGAAGAGAGCTATGGGGGAGGGTGGGTCAAGGAGAGGCCAGGGAGGGGAGGGGGGAAAGGGGTGGGCGGCTTGCCGCCGAGGGGGTGGAAGGAGGCGGCAAAGCAAGCCGCCGATAGGGCGGTTGGGAAGAAGCGGTTTCCCGCCACGAGGAGGAGAAGGCGGTTTGCCGCCAGAGGAGGAGTAGGCGGTTTGCCCCCAGAAGGGGTAGGCGGTTTGCCGCCAGAGGAGGAGAAGGCGGTTTGCCGCCAGAAGGGGTAGGCGGTTTGCCGCCAAAGGAGGAGAAAGCGGTTTGCCGCCAGAAGGGCGGTTTGCCGCCACGGAGGGGGAGAAGGCGGATTGCCGCCATGGGGGGGGGAGAAGGCGGATTACCGCCGACGGAGGACGAGGCGACGGAGGAGAAGGCGGTGCGCCGCCTAAGGAAAGGGGGGATAAGGGAGGGCCGAAGACACATGGATAAACATTTTCCTCCTTCCCTCCCCCCTCCCCGCGGGCATGCGCGCAGCCCGCAGCGCCGCGGCCGCGAGGTACAGCAAGTACCTGCGGCGCCTCGGTCCTGAACAACTGAACAACAACAACAACGGAAATTCAATGGATTTCAAAAAAGTTAAGAATAAAAAATACGCAAATGATTAGCAAAAACACGAATATGTTCAGCCCCATCGACTTAGCAGAGATATCTAACTTAGTATATTACTTACATCTACACTTACAAACACCATAAGTATTGCATATGCACACATGAGATGCGCGATCAACAAGTGTACGTTCTATGGCTTAACTAAGATTATGTAAGATGAACGCTCTTACCGCACTTACAGCCACCCGACGATCAAAGTGCCGGTGCTGGTGCCGGCGCCGGCGCCGGTGCCGGTGCGGGCGCCGGTGCCGGTGCCGGTGCCGGTGCCGGTGCCGGTGCCGGTGCCAGTGCAGGGGCCGGTGCCGGTGCCGGTGCCGGTGCCGGTGCCGGTGCCGGTGCTGGTGCCGGTGCCGGTGCTGGTGCCGGTGCTGGTGGCCGGTAGCCGGTGCTGGTGCCAGTGCAGGGGCCGGTGCCGGTGCCGGTGCTGGTGCCGGTGGCCGGTGCTGGTGCGGGCTCTTGTTTTCCCAGAACATCCTCTCCTTCTCCCTCCCGCCTCCCACCTCCCAGCAGTGCCCCTCCCGCCCCTCCAGGGAGGCCCCGCCTGAGCGAGGAGGGTATCGGAAACCCATACTATTTACACGGTTTCGTGCCATTCCCACCTCTCCAGGGAGGCCCCGCCTGAGCGAGGAGGGTATCCCACCCCTCCAGCAGGGAGGCCCCGCCTGACTGAGCGAGGAGGGTATCGGAAACCCATACTATTTACATGGTTTCGTGCCCCTCCCTCCCCTCCAGGGAGGCCCCGTCTGAGCGAGGAGGGCATCGGAAACCCATACTATTTACATGGTTTCGTGCCCCTCCGTCCCCTCCAGGGAGGCCCCGCCTGAGCGAGGAGGGAATCGGGAACCCGTACTATTTACATGGTTTCGTGCCTTTCCCACCTCTCCATGGAGGCCCTGCCTCAGCGAGGAGGGTATCGGAAATTAATAGCGCTCCTCCCACCCCTCCAGGCGGCCCCGCCTGAGCGAGGAGGGTATCGGAAACCCATACTATTTACATGGTTTCGTGCCCTTTCCATCCGCCTGGGCGAGGAGGGTATCGGAAACCTATACTATTTACATGGTTTCGCGCCCTTCCCACCTCTCCAAGGAGGCCCCGCCTGAGCGAGGAGGGTATCGGAAACCCATGCTATTTACATGGTTTCGTGCCCCTCCCACCCCTCCAGGCAGGCCCCGCCTGAGCGAAGAGGGTATCGGAAACCCATGTTATTTACATGGCTTCGTGCCTCTACCACCTCTCCAGGGAGGCCCCGTGTGAGCGAGGAGGGTATCGGAAACCCATACTATTTAAATGGTTTCGTGCCCCTCCCACTGACATGGGTGAGGAGGAGCGGAGAAAATTACCTATCCATCTCACGTCCTACTCCTCCCTCCCACTGAGGAGGGTGAGGAGGAGGGGAAGTTCTGCGATGAGGAAGGCTTCATGATGATGATGATGGTGATGACGATGGTTATACTGCTGTTCACGATGACGATGACGATGGCGATAATGCTGATGGACGATGACGATGGCGATAACGGTGATTCTGATGATGCTGATGATGATGACGATGATGATGATGACGATGACGACAACGATGGCGACGACGACGAGGATGATGATGCAGATGCTGGTGATGATGACGATGCTGCTGCTGATGCTGACGTTTCTGGTGTTGTTGATGATGATGATGACGACGATGATGGTGATGATCATGACGTCCACGATGATGCGGACGATGATGATGCCAAGGACGATGATGGTGATGATGATGACGATGCTGATGATTATGATGATGATGACGATGGTGGCGACGACGATGATGATGATGACGATGACGCTGGCGATGGTGATGATGATGACGCTGGCGATGATGATGACGATGATGTTGATGATGATGATGATGATGATGATGAGGATGATGATGGTTATGATGATGCCGATGATGCTGACGATGATGATGATGTTGATGATGTTGATACAGATGATGATGATGACGCTGATGATGACGACGACGACGGGGTGACGACGATGCTGCTGATGATGCTGATGATGACGACGATGATGCTGGTGATGATGATGATGATGATGCCGAGGATGAGGAGGACGAGGAGGAGCAGGACGAGGAGGAGGAGGACGACTCGCTTGAACGAGGAGGGTCGCGGACAGCATTACTCTTTACCAGGTTTCGTGGGCTTCCCCCCTTCCAGCGGGGCCCCGCCAGAGCGAAGAGGGTATCAACAACCCGTACTATTTACAAGGGTTCGTTTCCTGAGCACCTGTCCTCCTTCCTCCTTTCTTTCGTCTGCCCTTTCGTGCGTACTTACTCGTTCGATGAGCTTCTCCTTCGTGTTGATGTTGTCGTACCCCATGGGTCCCACGAAACTGTTAATATTTTTTATGTGGGGAACTGCGTTTGCATAATTTTACCATTGATTGGACTGCAATGATTCCACTGGGTTTGCACTTGATTGGCTTGCAACCGATTGGATTGCAACCGCTGGGGGGCGCACAGGGCAGCGACGAGGAGGCGGCGACGGGACGGTGACGGCGACGAGCAAGGAACCGCCAGACCGACCCTCAGGCCAAGACGACGGGCGGCGACGACGCAGCAAGGGGGGGCGACGGCAAGGACGGAAAAACTAGACCGCCCCTCAAGCCCAGACGACGACGGGCGGCGACAGGGCGGCAACGGCGAGGAGGAGAGAGCCGCCAGACCGCCCCTCAGACGACCCAGCTAATACTAGGAAAGAAGAGAGAAGGCCCCCTAAGTGCAAGCACTGTTTGGGAAATGTCATGATGTTCAATGTCAATGATGTTTTTCATCCGGTGCCAGTGCTGGCGCCGGCGCCGGTGCCGGTGCCGGTGCCGGTGCCAGGGCTGGTGCCGGTGCGGTTGCGGGTGCGGGTGCCAGTGCCGGTGCTGGCGCCGGCGACGGCGCTGGTGCCCGTGCCGGTGCCGGTGCCAATGCCGCCGGCGCAGGCGCCGGTGCCCGGTGCCCGTGCCGGTGCCGGTGCCGGTGCCCGTGCCGGTGCCGGTGCCGGTGCCGGTGCCGGTGCCGGTGCCGGTGCCGGTGCCGGTGCCGGTGCCGGTGCCGGTGCCGGTGCCGGTGCCGGTGCCGGTGCCGGTGCCGGTGCCGGTGCCGGTGCCGGTGCCGGTGCCGGTGCCGGTGCCGGTGCCGGTGCCGGTGCCGGTGCCGGTGCCGGTGCCGGTGCCGGTGCCGGCGCCGGTGCCGGTGCCGGTGCCGGTGCCGGTGGGCGAGAATCGTTCGGGTCTGGCTCTGCCTCACCTTCGGGTGGCCCTCGGGATAGACAGGTCCGCGCAGACCAACGCCAATCCGTGCGAAAACAGCAACTCCAGCAGAGGCCAGTTTCCCCCCGCTCTTTCCCCCAGGAACGATGATAGCTTGCCCGCCGTTCCCTTGTGACCACGTACTCAACGCTTCGCACTCCCAGCCGAGATAGCCAATCTACTGAGCCATGACGATGAGAGAAGATGTGGCCTGCAGTCGCTTCTTTAACGCCGACTTGCCCGCATTGGCGTTGAAGATCTCTACGACGTGCGACCCCGCAGCTTCAGCTGGAGGAGGGGGGGCCACGGTCTGGGACTGAGAAATCCGCAGCCCTGATACACGGGCCACTCTGGTAGTACTACCCTCCCAGTCCCCCAGTCCTGGCTGCGCCACCACCTGCGAGTTTCCTGTGCTTGGTAATCTGGACGTTCTGCACCATCTCCATGAACTGGTCTTTGGTAACGGTGGTCTCGCCAGACTCGGCATTGTGCATGTTGGCCCAGAGCGACTCAATCTCCGTCTTCTCGAACAGGAAATCAGTGGGCCGCTTGCTTCGGTCAGGGGGGTCTGCGCTACAGGGTCCACCAGTTGCGCCTTGGCGGTTCCCGTTGGCGTTGCCGCTGCCGTCAGCAAAGCCACCATCAGCAGAAGAAACAGCATCAGCTTGCTCGAACTTGGTCTGCGCTTTCTTTCGCAGCATGGACTGCACCTTCGCCCAGTGAGAGTTTGCCACGAGCTGGTCAACGAACCCGCGCATGGCAACTGCATCGGCATCCTCACCCTGGAACCCGGCATCCTCAGTGTCGAACGCGCATAGGTCCTCGGGCAGCTGGGGCGCGAAGATTTCCTCGGCACCAGGCAGCTTCGACGCATGCTGGGCCACCTGCTGCTCGAGCGCCACAGTCTCAGCCTCCTTGGCCTCAACCGCAGCCTTCTTGGCGTTGGTGTCGCTCTGCATCTGCAGCTGCTTGACCTTCTCGCGGAGCTTGTCCAACTCCGCCCTGGCGAGCTTGGCCATCTCGCCGTCCTCCTGGCCGAGCGAGCTGAGGTCCTTGAGCGTGCGCTCGTGGATGTTGATCTTCTCCTGGAAAGCAGTGCGCTTGATAAAGTTATCGTCCTTCGAGGGCTCAGCGGCACCGACGATTTCCATGTCGTAATCTGAAGGAGCCTGAGAGATGTTGGCCTTGCGGGTGGCAGCCAGCAGCGCCCCCGTCTCCTTGAGCTCTTGTTCCATCTTCTTGAGATCCTTTGTTTCACGGTGCCACCTTGGGATTATGCAGTCCAGCTCCTCCAGCACGCTGTGCTGGCGACTTGGCTGCAGCAGCTGCCTCCTTGTCCGCCTTCCGCGCCTTGACCTGCACGTGCTACGGCGCATGCTTGCCGCACTGGCAGACGATCCTCGACGCCCAGTTCGTGCTGCACCCGCACGATGGGCAACCCCAGTGCGGCTTCTTGGGGCCGCGGAGGATCCTTGGCTGCGGTGAAGGGGGCGGCGCCATCCTGCCAGGTGACGGCCCGTGGTGTCCTCGTAACCGTCGGGCGGCGCCTTCCAGCTGCTCGAGCAAACGGGGCGAGCTGCGCCCCGCCCAGGCGTGCAGGAGGGCGCGATCCGCCGCACGGCGAAGTCGCGCTCGATGATGAGCGGCGTCCTCACGGGGAGGCGCCGTGACCGAGCGCTGGTCTCGGCGCGCGCGGGGGGGCCCCTCGCCTGCGCTGGCAGGCTCCCGCAGGGGCGGCACCTCGCGAGCCGAAACTGCTCAAGCTTGGGTGTTACTCATGTGCTGGGAGGGTGGGTGGGAGTCAGCTAGACGGCTTGCGAGCGGGCGGGTAGCTTGACTCCTCCCCCCTACTTGGAGGGGTGGTTGGTTTAGCAACGATAGTATTCGTTTGCAACGTTTGGGAGGGATACCTACGGCTTGCAATCGGTTGGCAACTCTGTTTAGCAACGTTTGCTAACACGTTTGCTAACTGTTTAGCCGCTCGCCCTAATCGTTTGCTAACCCTCTTAGCTAAACGTTTAGCCCACGGCGCTAAAGGGTTTAGCGGTCCCCAGCTAAAGGTTTAGCAAGCCAGTGTTGGCCTGGAAAAATCAACATCATCTAACCTGAACCCTTGGATTGCTGAAGGAAAACTCAACGGCGCGCACGCCTCCCCCAAGGAAAACCAAAGCTACATCTCACAGAAAAACCAATGCCCGAATCATAATTAGTAAACCAGCGGACCTTTCGCGAGAACAGTTCACTATCAGATCCAGCTCTTTTTCCTGGACTCTTGCATTGTTTTTGTCTGTTTTGCAAAAACGGCATTCGAATTCGAGGTTACTGAACGAGTAAAACAGTGTGCAACACCTGAATCTCATCTGCGCCACCCCTGTAAACGAGAACCTCCAGGAACGCAAAAACATCCTCTAGCTCAGGCAGGCCGTCTCGCGTCCAAGTGCTATGCCACTTTGACATGGCCATGCACTTGTAAGGCTGCACTGCTGCGAAGACTATTCCCCTGGCCTTCGCCAGAAACAGCACGCGAGCCACGCGCCAGCCGCGGTCTGTCCGCACGGCAACGACGTCGCTTTCCCAACAGACGTCGTGCTCGGAAGAAACGAGCTTTGCCTGACACCTCGTACACTGCTGCACCGCAGTGTTCTTGCAAATATGCGTTCATTTTTTTTTTTGGGAGGCTTCCTAGGCGCAGTGAGACCAAGAGACATGTCTAGCCACGGCGCGTGTTCTAAATTATGGAGAGCTTGCGAAACTATATCTCTGATTACGCCTCGGCAGTCGTGCTGGTGATCCTCACCCCACTTGAGAAGCTGTTTGTGTTTCCTCTCCAACGCAAGGGTGTTGGGAGTAAATCCAAACCGCTTCACCGAGCCTGCGTGGTGAAGCAACGCATGATGCTTCCACATCATCCATTCTGGCCCAAACGCTCGCTTGAAACAGTCAACGTATTTCTCACACGCAGAAAGCACAACATCACTAGAAAGCCCCAGTTTCGGATGATGCCACAATATGTGAATCATTACACTCATAGAAAAAATCGCCTCGCAAACATCGTCGTAAATCCCCCGAGGGTAAACTACCTCACGAAACCAATGGGCCAATGGAGCGTGAATGCTTAGCGCCTCGCTCTGTGTGCATTTCCAGGATTGGGCATCCCAATTTGCAGCGGCCCTCTTGGGCCCAAAAACTTCCACAAACGATCCTTTGCTACCCAACCGTCTTGGCCATGTCCATGTTTTCAAAAACTCGTACACGTGGTTGGCTCTGAGGCCGCTGTCTTTTATTGCATGCATCGCGCAATACACGGTCGTTTGAACACAGCCTTGCAACACGTTGTGGCTCCAGTCAAAACATGTCATGCTAGTGGGATCTAGCGCGGACGACAGCAACGGACATCGCATCAAATTGAAGTCTGTATCGTTCCAGCCCAACCGTCGCTGACGCTCCTCCCACCTGCCTTTTGTCATTGCGGGCGGCCTAGATTTATGCAGCTCGTCAAGAATTGTTAATATGTATGCTTTGTTTGCCAAGTCGCACTGCTTCAAACTGACGATTTCTGTGTACAGCTGAAAGTATGACGAACCGTCCAACTCGCCTGCCGCAACCCACGATTTGTTTACACAGTTTTTGCATAGCAGACACGCTTTAGTTCCACCGCTCCCTTTGGATTGCCAAATCTGATGAAGCGCGCTCTCATCCGCCAGCAACACATCAACTGAAAACCATATTTTCATGGTCGAGCCGTCACCCAATTCAAAACTGATCCCACTGTATCGCACGTCGTGTTTAGTGCTTAGCAGCTTTCTCAAACTCTCCCTCAACAGTTGTGCAACGCCAGCTTCACAACCAGCCACATCATCTGAAAGCGCCGAAGATATTGGAAGCCAGAAATCCTCTTTAGAAAGGTTGCAAGCTAGAAATTCCATAACACTGATGTAGACGGCCTGCATGGCCCTGTGGTTGTGGGCCTTCATACGGTTGCCTGGCTTGCACTCGTCATTATATATAATGAGAGACCAAGGCTCGCTGACCGTACTGGGCTTGCGCGCAAACGTCTGTCTCAACAAAGTTGAAAAATACAGCTTCTTGGCAGCGGCCCACAAGAACGGCACAGGGCTTGCAATCGTCACCAGGAACGGTTCTCCAGATTCTTTTATCAGAAGAACCTCGCGAGGTGCCGTGCCCACCCGTAGACGAACGAGCAACAACGCCAGCCACAACCTTTATTGGTTTCTGAAGGGGTTCAGGGGACGGTCCGTCAGGTCTGTGGGCGTCTATGGCAGGGCACTTCCTGGTGATGAGGAGGAGAATGGAGATGAGGAGGAGGAGGAGGAGGGACATGGGGAGGAGGAGGAGAAGGAGGAAGAGGCAGGAGTGAGGAGAAAACTGAATAGTTATTATGGCTGCGATGTTGCTCGAGCATCTAGGGTACGCGCGTTGCTCCCCGTGGCCTCGTCCAGAAGCTTGCCGTGCGGTGTGTCCAGGTCAGTCACTAATTTCCTGGCAGCTCTCAGGTCCTTCGTGCTTGAAGCACTAGGTAAGTCGCCATCTCGGGCAGCTCGAAGAAACGCAGCTAGGGCTCTCTGGGAGGTATGGGGCAATTGATTCCGAGAGCAGTCGAGCTTCCTCAACTTAGCTTCCCTGGAAGACATTGGGCCAACAACTACGGGCGAAAACGGCAGCAAGTGACGATGGCGGTTGGCATTGTCCTGCAGGATGCATTGGGCGATGTAGCATCGAAGGGAAGGGGTGGCACCGTGCTCGAAATAGAAAGAGAGAGAGAGAGAGAGAGACAAATAGAGAGAGAGAGAGAGAGAGAGAGAGAGAGAGAGAGAGAGAGAGAGCGGTCAGAGCAGCAGACGGAAAGGGATTCATTGTCGGACTCGCCCGATGGGTCTCGTTGGACTGTCATAGGCTACATCGTCCTCCTCCTCCTCCTCCTCCTCGTCCTCCCTATCCTCCTCCTCCCCCTCCTCCTCTTCTTCCTCATCACCATTTCCCTCTTCATATTTCTCCACGCTTCCTCGCATCATCTTATCCCTCCTCACATATCCGCATACATGTCCAATACTCTAGGGTTTAGGTCTGATTGCAATCAAATCAATGACAAAAAGCCGGCTTTTTGTATTGCAGCGCTGCGCTCTTTTGCACGTGTTTGTATTTGGTGTCCAGAGCTTTTTCTCGGTATTCTGAAGCAGACGCCGCCCGAAGATCCAGAACACCATCAGACTTGGTTGATCTACTAACGTTGGGCCCCCTTGGATCCTCAGAGGCACGCGGTGGCTGTGGAGGAGGGAGTGGTGATGATGATTTATGCTGATATCCGTGACGATGCTATTCTCTGCTATGCATACTGCTAGTCGCCCTGGCGATCAAGAACAGTCGACGCGTCACAGCCACGCTGATCACCATCCCACGGTGGCAGCGTGGCACGCCGACTGTGTGAAGAAAAGGGCACCCCAAGATCTTGCATCATAGATGCGCTGTGTGCGTTAACTACATACGTTGAACGATGCTGTGAATGGCATCTGCACAAAACTTGAGCACACACGAATCACCGAATTCTGTACCAACGATTTGACAGCACAGGCCTACTGATCGAGTGCAGCGTCGATCAGTCCGATGGCTACGCTGAACGACGCAGCCTTGCTTTTGCCGAAAACTACTGTTTTCTCTTTGCCTACGACCTCCTTGATTGGCCATACGCGCCAGCCACCTTTGCTCTCGCTGGCGAGGATCTTGCCACCGCGGTAGCACACTGATTCGCCTGGAGACGGTGGCTTGGGCATCGCACTGGGCTTCGGAATGTGATGGCCAAGCTTGGCCTTCTTGGCCGTGTGGGGGGGCGGTGGTCGGAGCTGCAGCTGGCCTCTTACGAGCGGGCGTCGGCGTAGTACCGATCTTCTTCGGCATGCCCTTCGGCCCCTTGGACGCGGACGGGCTCTCGAGGTCAGCGCCCGACGGCTCAGTCGCGGCGTCGAGCTTCTTCTGCTTCGCCTTCTCGACGAGGGCCTCGTGCTCCCTCTCCATGGCCTTGATGTTGTCCAACTCTGTGAGGCCGTCTGCGCAGATAGGCTCAGGGACGACCACCTTGCTCCTCGCGACGCCGAAGTCAGCGAGAGCGGCTGCAGATGCGCTCGCAGCACTCGCCAAAGCTGGGGCAACTGGAGAGACTGGCACGACCATGCTGCACGGAGTGGGCGCCGCCGCCGCAATCGCCACGCGTTGCGGAGCGAGCTGCATCTCCTCGATGGGCGGAGGGGTGTCGGCATCAACCGCAGGAGAAGCAGCAACAGAAACAATGCCGCTGTTGCTCGATCCTTGGCTGCCATGTTGATGCGCACGCGGCGTGCGCAGAGCAAGGCCATGATGCCTCTGCTGCACCTGGGCCAACTGCGATGCCAGCGACGGCGGCTGCTCGCAATCGAACTCCTCGACGAACACGCTGGAGTTGCTTCTCGCCGGCCTCCCTGAGCCGAGCTGCCCCCCCCCCCTCAGCATCTGCGATCCCAGCAACAGGGCCTGCTCCTGGGAGATGCCGCATGCGCCCGCGGCTGACAGAAACCCAGCGACGTCCAGCGGCATACCAGGCAGCTGTGGAGCACCTCCAGCGCATGCTGGTGGAGCACGCCTCGACGCGGACACCAACGCCGTGGCAGGCTGCTTGAGCTCGCCGCGGACATTCTTGTTCACGTCCCTGCACGACGTCAGCTTGCGCACAACCACAAACGTGTCCACCGCCATCTGCAGTGGCTGATCGTCTGCCTCGGGGTAGAGCGCCTGCCGCGTTGCAACGGGAAGAGCATCTGGCGATGGTGGCCACTGCCTGATCACTGGCAGGTCGCATGACTTGCTGCGCTGGTCCCTGAACTCCGACATGAATGAATGCGTCGCGTTGTGCAAGTCGACAGCTGAAATCGAGCCATCCCAGACAGCACTCGCCACGGCAGCTGCGCAATCTTCAGCGGCTGGGATTGCAGGTTTGTAGAAGCCGCCCCTGGACAGACGGTCGATAATGATCTTGCGCTTCGACGCGTCCGAGAACGGAACACTCTTGTCGGACAGGGCAAGCCAATCTTTTGCAGTCAAGTAGTTCATGATGCTGTTCTTGTCTGTGAACTTCTGGCACTCAGTCGGCCCGAGAGCTGGTTCCACCCTCGAGTGAACAAGCTTGGCCCCCAGGGCGTTACAGATCTCGGCTCTCTGCTGCTTGTCGAACTCACTAGTGTTCAGCTCGCGCATCAGCTCAGACACCTGGGAGGACGTGATCGGCAGGTTGATGGAGTGCACCATGCCCACCAATGAGCCAGCGAGGCTCGACTTGACCCTGTCCAGGTGATCGGCAGCTCCATCGGTGTCTGCAAGCATGTCGCGTTTGGCCTTGGTGACGTCTGAGCTGCCCCTGATCTCTGCCATCAACAGCACTGGGGATGCCTTTCTGACAAAGAGGTGGCTGAGCTGGGAACGTTGGGCGTGCAAGCTCGACTTTGCAATGCCGGGCCAAAACGGCTATATATGAACGGAGGGGGAGGAGGAGTGCAGGAACGAGGGGGGGGGGGGATCAGTTGCAGACACCGACGTCAGGAGTCGACCATAAAGGCAGCGCGACGGCCCTCCACTCCGCCCCTCTCCCAGCCTTCAAGGAGGGAGGATCAGCGGTGTGAAGGGCCCCCCCGCGTGCCCGTATGATAGAACACCGACGTTGAGGCCCTGCTCTGATGGACGACATGATCTGGCTGTCTCGGAGGCTGCGTTTTTAAGCTGGCGCTTCTTGGTATTAGGTGTGGGAAGGTGTTCACATTGAGAACAGAACGTTAGGGGGGTGCCAGAGGGAAAGCGCGGTCGACGGCAGTCGACCCAGATTTCTCATATTGAAAAGGGCGGTCGGCCGCCGAATCTCGGATTGAAAAGCCAGGTCGACCGCAGCCGACCCCAATTTCTAATATTAGAAAGTGTGGTCGAAACACCTTCCAGCGCACACGTCACGCCACCATCGCTATATGTAGGATTTCTACGTCTTGTATTTTCGTTCTCTTAGATTGCAACCGCTCTCCAACCCTCCACCCCCCTCGACCGCCCCCCTTGGGGCGAGGCTCTCTGTGTCTACCCTGCGTGCGTCAGCTGCGTCTGGTGCGAGAGAGTGCGACCGTGCGTTCCTAGTGATGTGCACGTGGCGCACGGTGATCTCAATGGCTTTGTGTCCTACATGGGTGATGATGCAAGTGCTGATGTCATGTTGGCGATGATGATATCGCGTTTAGGTCTGACCCCTTACGCAATCAAATTCGAACGGCGCGTGCCCCTTCGAAACCCACAAGAAAGAGCAACGATGCACATTCTAGATGCAACAACAGCTGCACTGTAGAATGCAAATGCTATGCGAAGCGCCTACGCGGGAGCCCTATGTGTTGCCCCCCCGCTGCTAGAAGAACCCTCGAGGCCAGAAGAACGGGCAACCTTTGAATTGCTCCCGTCGTCATCAGTCGGCCCCCCGCGATTGCGCTTGACCTGCTTGCCGAGCGACTGGCACTTGAGAAACACCCACTGCAGGTTCTCGGGGGTAGGCGGCAAGCTCGCGAACGACGGATTCAAGTTGAGAGGCATCGTAGTATGAACATCGCCCACGGTGATGCCATTGTAGGTGAAGCTAGGCAACGTCGCAGTTACGACCGAGCTCCTAGTACCCTCAGAGAGCGCCTTCAAGGCCCGAGCGTCGAGCCTGTGACGGTAGACAGATTTTTCGACGCGCTCCTCATCAGCATCGTGACCTAACTCTTGTTTGCTGGCGTTCTTCTGGATCGACTCTAGAAGCTGCACCACCTGACTGCACTGGGTGCTGTATGTGCGAGCGTTGATGAGCCATTGCTGCATCTGCTTGTCACCCTTTTTGAACTTGATGTAATCATCACGGCCAATGGAGATGACCTCCGCGCCGTGCCACGCCTGATACTGCGAGCAGGCCCTTGAAATTGTGAGCGTCCTCTCGGTGGTGATCGGGCACAGATCCAGCTGCTTCGCGTCAGCCATGCCGACGCCCTGACGCGTGGAGCTGAACCGACGCAAGATTTACAAGTGACAGGAGCAACGCGCGAGAAAGCTTAAACCAGAATGGCTATGGTGGACATGGTGACTTTCACATGTAAAACACCTCTGGCACGTTGAATACTGTGTTGATTGCATGTGCGATGTGTGTGTGTGCGCGTGTGTGTGCGTGCGTGCTTCGCCCACGATGTAGTTTGCACGCTGTGCGAATGTGTTGACGATTGCGTCCGAGATCCACCCAGTGCTTTCTCTTGTGAACACATGATCATTTTACACGTGTGTTGTGCGGTTCTGCGTTCCTCTTCCTCTGAGTGTTTTTTTTTAGAAAAAAACCGGATTCAAGTCACCAGCTCTTTCGAGTCCTCCTCCACCTCTTTCTTCTTCTCCTCCTCCTCCTCCTCCTCCTCCTCTTCCTTCTCCTTATGCTCCATAATCATTCTTCTCCTCACCGCGCCCCCAGCCCAAGTAAGAGGTGCGCCATGGTTGCGAGAGGGCCAGCGTAATCTACCGCGTCACCTGCTGTGTCCATGTCATCCTCATCCTCCTCCCCATCCCCTCCTCCTCCCCCTCATCTTCCAACCCGTCTCTCTCGCAGCGGGAGCGGGTGGCGCCTGGCACTCGTTGACGAGGTGGCCGCGGGGGCGGCGCGGTGCGGAGGGAAGCGCAGCCGTCGTCGTTGCCGACATCCGTCAAACGCTCCGACCCTCCTCATCCTTCTCCTCCTCCTCCTGCTCCTCCTCCTGCTCCTCCTGCCCCTCCTCATCCTACTCATCCTATCGCGCCCATGGGGGGGAGGGAAGAAGGATGAGGAGGAGGCTGAGGAGGAGGAGTAGGAGGAGGATAAGGATGATGATGAGGAGGAGGAGGATGAGAAGGATAAGGATTGGGATGAGGATGAGGAGGATGAGGAAGGATGACAGATGAGGATTGAGAACATGCTGCCTGTCGCTAGCCCAATCGGGGCCAGAAGATTCAACGCCTCTCGCCGAGGCTTCTGTCACGCAAACGCTTATTCTGCAACGAGCAATATACAGACACACAGCACGGTGCTTAAAGACAACAGGCGAAATTGGCCAGCGTCGAAGGAGAGAGGATGACTGTACCGAAATGTGAAGTAGGAAGGACAGGGAACTATGATAGCATGGTAGTGGTAGACATGAAGAGTGAGGAGAGGAGAAAACGAGCGCGCTGCTCACGACAGCGCCTGCTGCACTCACTTGCGAGCGCGCTTCGTGGCGGGCGCAGGCTTCCCACCGTGCACGGCGGCGGGCGCCTTCTCAGACCCCTGGGCGTACAGCAGGAAGTCTCCAGGCGCGAGCTTCACCTTGTTCACAAGGATCGGGATCTCAATGGAGAACTCATCCTAGATATTGCCGTGGTCGCCCTGCGTGCTGCCGAACGCTGTGATCTGGAACGATGCCTTTTCGAAATGCATTGTCGCCTTGCTCTGTTCAGACGTAGATGGCACACACCAAAATGGTGCAACGAAGTTCTTGTCAGCGTCGTCCTTGCCAGTTGACAAGTGCGGCCCAATGCTGAACCTGACGAGCTTGGCCCGAAGCTTGAGCTCGATCCCCACGTCGACGTGCTTATCTGGCAGCTCGTCGCCGTCGGTCCTGTACTTCATGTTCATGCTGGCAGGCGGAAGCATCAGCATATCCTTCTCGAATGGCTTCGTCACTTGCACGCACCAGGGGTTCGTGAAGATCCGAATGCCAGTGTGCGTCTGCTCATGGAACGCTAGGTCACTCAAGCGGTTCAAGCTGACGTTGGTGTGGGACTTGATCCACTCTATTTTCCACTGGTCGTGGTTCTCTGGTAAGTCGCAGTGGAAGGACACCTCCCGCTGCGGCTTCTGGTTCGTCACGGCCCACTCCTTCTTGAAGTCGTCAAGGTTGACGGACTTCACGTCGGAGGCCCAACACCCCGTAGGCTCTAACGTTGCCGTCTCCTCGGAGATGCTGGCGATCCGCCACAGCGGGCACGTGTCCTGAACGTCCTTCCTCAGCTTCACCATTGCCCCGACGACGTACCCAGCCTTACCCATGTGGTAGCGCTTGCTAGTCATGTCCTGCATGGACGCCATGGCTGTGACGACGCTCTGCCCAGCACTGCCAGCGCTAGCGTCGTCGAGTGCCGCAGGCACTGGCGCCGCAACAACCTGGGATTGCCAAAATGGAGGTGGAGGGGCGGAACGACGCACGGCAGGAGTTCGAAGCAGGAAGATGAGGTCACGGAGGAGGAGGAGGAGGAGCAGCAGGAGGAGCAGGAGGAGTGGCGGGTGAGGGTGAGGAGGATGAGGAGGAGGAGGACGAGGAGGAGCAGAAGGAGGAGGGGTAGGACAAGTAGACAAGATGGGGAGGAGTGGGGAGTGGGTGGGAGGAGGGTGGGTGGGGAGGTGGGGGCGAATGGGAGGTGTGTAGGAAGAGTGAGGGGGGGGGTTAGGTGAATTCGTGTCTCTGAGGAGAGCCACGAAGGATTCTTGCTGTTGATGGCGTATGGTGAGGTGTGAGGTAGTGCTTGACGGGGCAGAAGGGGTGCTCGGAGGGCGGAACTTGTGGGTGGGCGGTGGTGTGGTGGGTGGTGGATAGATTAGTGGTGGTGGTCTGGAACGAGAGTTGGCTGGCTAAGGAGGCGGAGAAGTCGAGAAGAGGGGGTCTGAGAGGACTGTGGTGGCGTAGGTCGCAGAGTCCGAGACCTTCGGACAGGCTTTCTTCACGATGCGGCGGGACGGTGCCCAGGGGTTCGAAATCTCCACGTTCGTCGTGGCCTTGATTGCGTCTATCAGGACCTGGGCTCCACTCTCGAGGGTCTCGTAGTCGATCGCTTCCTGCGGGGGTGGGCGCAGTGCAAGATAGACTGCTGAAGCAAGCAGGGCTGGGGAAGGGCGAGGTGACTGGGGGGGTGGGGCGGATGAACCGTGGAATATGATGATGAGGACGAGGGGGATGAGGGGGAGGATGAGGAGGAGGAGGGGGAGGATGAGGACGAGGGAGGAGGATAAGAATAATGCGGAGGAGGAGGATGGGCACTCGAAAGAGTTGGTGGCTTGAAGCCGGCTTTTTTGAAATAAAGGATGAGGCGGGAGAGGAATAGGAAGCGGAGGATGCGGAGGAAGAGGAGGGGGACGAGGAGGAGATGGATGAGGGGGAGGAGGTGGTGCTTTTTGGTTGGCGCGAGTAGTCCTTGGACTGCTTCCCCTTCTTCAAGAGCCAGTTCACGATGCGAATGTCGTGGCGGGCGATCAGCTCCAGCTGGCGCTCCTTCGGGATGCCTTCCACGCTGTTGATGATCTCCCTGCCCTGCTCCATGATGAGCTCCGCCTTCTGCACGATGCCGATGTTTTCCAAGGCCGTCAGCTTCCCGAGGTCGCTGTCTTTGATGAGCTCGCAGCGCCCGTCGACCATCTTGTTCAAGGGGCACCCAACCATCTGGCTCATCAAGGCAGCCATCCGGACCCTGTTCATCGGAGTGATCGTGGACCACTGCACGCCTGCAATATTATCGAGAAACGAACCGCCGACCGTGCCCCACGAAGAAGCAGCGCCAGAAGGGCTCTTGACAAGCAGGTTCCGTATATCACGCAACTCCGTCAACTGCTCACCAGGGAACTTCTTCGCCACGCGCATGACAGCGAGGCTGTAGCTTGACCACAAAGGCTCCTGCTTGACGGTCTCGGCCCTAGCCGCCTCCCACGCAGCGTCCTCGTCGTGGGTTCCAGCAGTCATCAAGGCAACGGCGTGGCTGTACATCGTCATGATCCCCTCCATCTCTGTCATCTCCAGGGCTGCCTTGTGGTTGAGCGCTGCGTTTCCGATGGCGACGATCTCCGGGTACTTCGCCACCAGGTCCGCGCTCAGCATGTTGAACTCGAAACCGTAGGTGAGAGCTTTCTTGATGCCAGGCCAAGCGACGCCCATGCGCTCCTTGTCAAAGAAGCCAGCAGGCGCCACGATCGGATCGTCGAACGGAGCGCCGCTCTGGATGCCCTTCATGAAGACCACGCAATGGGATCCTCCAAAAGTGGCGCCCAATGCAGTAGTCACGGGCGCGATGCCGTGGGCGCCGCACGCGCGGCTGTTGACCTGCACGACTTCGGCGTGGCGGGTGGTGCCTGGCTGGACCTCCACAGCCCAGTTGTCAGCGTTGGCTTTCCGATAGGAGTAGCCGCCCTTGCAGTGCCGAGCGCCGTTGGCGAACGCCTCTGTAACCTGCGCGGGCGGCGGGGGGAAGGCGTGGGAGGAGGACACTGAGGATGAGGATGAGGATGGGAGGCGGATGTTTTCAAGCTTTCGTTTCTGAACTGGAAGAAGGCCCAGGCCCTGAAACGTTTGAGAGCTCTGTCAGGCCCCCTCAGACTTCGGCATCATCGACAGCACCCTCACCCCCTCTTGCGGAGCAAATAGGGGGGAAGGAATAGTTACAAACTATATAGAACGCTGACGCCCATGCCGCCGCGATTGACAGGATCCGCCACGAGGTTCTGGACCCTGTGGGTGCACTTCCACAGCAGCTCTGGGTGAGGCGTGAGGATGTCAACCAAGCTGTCCCACGCCTTCACCTGCTGCCCGTCCTGCGAGTACTGCAGGAGGACCCTCGCGACGTCAGCATCCACGGCAGCGATTGCCTCTGGCAAGGAGGAGGGGGAGGAGGATGGATGACGAGGAAAAGGATAAGGAATAGAAACATGAGAAGAAAAAGAGAAGGATGATTCGGATATGGTGGAGGCTCGCAGGCCTCAGCCACAGGCTGGCGCGCAGCCATGCCTCCAAAGTCGTCTGTGGCGAACTTCGAAGGACTGGGTTCGAAGGTGAACCACCCACAAGGGGGTTTGGTCCAAAACGGCAATACGGCGGTGGGCGCTAAAGGTTTAGCAAAGGTCTTGCCGATGGTTGCTAACCCTTTTAGCTAAACGTCTTGACGTTTAGCTAAACCTTTAGCAAACTGGTCCTGTAAACCCTTGGCAACCCAGAAGAGAGTTGCAACCCCTTGGCCCTAAACGATTGCTTGGGGATACAAAGGGTCCTCAGGATTACATCTCCGAAAGCCAACTACGCGCAAACGTTGTAACGTTTAGCTGGGTTACCAACACTTGTGAAGACATGTCCAATGCTTGGCATGAGATGGCTGACACTTCTTGAACTGATACGCAATGGTTGCTATATGGTTACTAAATGGTTGCAAC
>CAUYUJ010003281.1:0-7500 GCA_963575745.1 Prorocentrum cordatum
GAGGAGGAGGAGGAGGAGGATGAGGAGGAGGAATGGGACGAACAGGAGCTGGAGGGTGAGGGGGAGGAAGGAGGAGGGATGGTATGGGATGAGGAAGGCATAGAAGAGACAGATGAGGTAGAGAAAGAGGCGAGGGCACCCTTACACCCACTACCCCCCCCTCCACTACACCCCCCACACTGCACCCCCTCCCCCCACCCCACACCCCCCACAACCCCTACCCCCCACTCCCTACCCCTCCACGCCGCCACACCCGCACACCCAACTTACCCTCCCCCCACAACCCCACAGAGCGAACACCAACAAGCCCACCCCCCCGCATAACCCCCGCGATCCACTCAAAACCTCCAGAGCCCCGAGGATGCGCCTTCTGGGGCGTAAGGAGGTTGTGGGGGTTGCTGGTTGCGGAGGCTGTGGGGGTTGTGGGGCTCGTGGGGCTCGTGTGGGTTTGGAGCCTACATGGAGGTTCTGGAGCTTGTGGGATCTGTCGGGATCGTTGTTTTTTTTGAGGTTGTGGAGGTTGTTGAGGTTGTGGGTGTTGTGAGGTCGTGGGCGTTGTGGGATGTGATTGTGGGATCTACGGGGCTTGCGGGATCTCTGGGTGCTGGTGCTGTTATTAGGGTTCTGGGGCCCGTAGTGGATGTGGGGGTCGTGGGGTTTATGGGTCTTGTAGGGGTTGTGGTGCTTTTGGGGCCTGGGGGCTTGCGGTGGTTATTGGGTCTGTGGTGGTTTGAGGGCCCTGTGGCGGTTGTGCGGGGTGCAGGGTGGTGGGGTTGTGGGGTTATGGGGCTTGCGGTGCTCGTGGGGCCTAAGTCCTCGTGTTCTGTTTCGATTCTTCTGGGGGTTGCGGCGGGAGTTGCGCCTCTGTGGGCTTGTGGGGCGTGGGGGTTGGGGCCCGAGGTCGCGGTGGTGGTTGTGAGTGCTGGGGGCGCACACGTTTGAATGATGTACTTTGCAACTTCATAACAGTGCACATATGTGAAAATGCTTCCTTTCTTCCTCCTCTCCCTCTCTCCTCCCTGCAAGTCTGGGGGCGTCGTGGAGCGGAGCTCGTGGGGCCTGTGGGCTTGGGGAGGGGAGGGGCCTCGGGGGCCTCGGGGGAACAGCTCACCACCGACCGCCTCGGGCTCCGCTGCCCGGAAGCCCTCCCCCGTGCCCCCGCTCCCGCCCTGCCCCCCCCGCCTCTCCCCCCTCCCCCCCCCCGCCCCACCCCCCCCTAGGAGCCAGATGCAAACCCGTACCCCTGACTTTCCACGATTCTGAGGGGGAGGGGGGGGGGTTCACTTCGTTCGGGAGCTCCCGAACGAGGTGAACCCCACCCTCCCCCTCAGAAATCGTGGGGGGTAGGGGTAGGGTTCGCATGTGGCCTCCTACCCTTCCCTCCCCCCTCCACCTCAGACATCGTGGGGGGGTAGGGGTAGGGTTCGCATGTGGCCCCCTACCCTTCCCTCCCCCCTCCTGGGGGGATTCGGAGATCTGGTGCCCGCCTCGCCTGGCCGCGGGGGGGAAGCCGCAGCCCGCCGCCCCGATGCCCGTGGTGACCCCGCCCGTGGACGTGGTGACAGTGCCTGGGCAGCTGGTGATCACCGAATATTTTGGTGCGCCGCGCTGTCGTCGTTGTCGTCGTGCTCCCTTCTCGAGGAAAACCCCTCCTCCCCCCCGAGGGGAGGGAGAGTGGGCGGAGGCGGGGGAGGAGGAGGAGGTGGAGGAGAAGGACGAGGACTAGTGGGGAAGAGAGACGATGCAGGAGCAGGAGGAGTAGGAGGAGGAGGAGGAGGAGGAAGAGGAGGAGGAGGAGGAGGAGGAGGAGGAGGAGGAGGAGGGACGAAGCATGGCCCGCCCGCCGGGTGCGGGAGTAAGCGATGCTGTTAGCCAGCGCCGCCGTCGTCGCGTCGTCGTCGTCGTCGTCGTCGTCGTCGTCGTCGTCGTCGTCGTTGTCGTCGTCGTTGTCGTCCTCGTCCTCTCTCCTCGTCCTCCCTTTCCTCGTCCTCGTCCTTCTTCTTCGTCGCACCCCGCTCCGCCCTTTCCTCGTCGCTCCCAGTGCGTACAGGCAATGCGGCCACGAAAGACCCGCGGCTGTCCGTGGCCCACGTCAGGTGGCTCGCCGCAGGCGAGGAGGACCGCAGTTCGCAAGGGAGGATGGGGATGATGATGATGCTGATGCTGATGGTGATGGTGATGGTGATGGTGATGGTGATGGTGGTGGTGACGTTGGTGATGGTGATGGTGATGATGATGATTATGACGATGATGCTGATGCTGATGATGATGAAGATGCTGATGATGAGGATGAGGATGATAGTGGTGATTAGCATGATGATGATGATGATGATGATGATGATGATGATGATGATGATGATGATGATGATGATGATGATGATGATGATGCTGATGCTGCCGATTGGGCTAATGGCAATCATCATGATGATGATGACGATGCTACTGGCAAGGATGACACTGCTGCTGATGATTATGATGATTATGATGATGATGATGATGATGATGATGATGATGAGGATGTTGAGGATACTGATGCTGATGCTGCTGCTGATGAGGACGTCCATGCTGATGTTGATAATGAGGATGATGCTACTGGCAGGATGATGATGGTGACGATGCTGCGGGCAAGGATTATGATGATGCTGATGATGATGATGATGCCTGATGCTGATGCTGATGCTGATGCTGATGACGATGCTACTGGCAAGGATGATGCTACTGGCAAGGCTGATGATGGTGATGATGCTACTGGTAAGGATGATGATGCTGATGATGAGGATGATGATGATAATGAGGATGATGATGATAATGATGCTGATGATGCTGATGGTGATGCTGATGATGATGCTATTGGCGAGGATGATGTTGGTGATGATGCTATTGGCGGGGATGATGATGGCGAGGATGAGGATGATGATGATGAGGATGAGGATGAGGATGAGGATGCTGATGCTGACGCTGATGGTGATGGTGATGCTGCTGGTGATGGTGATACTACTGGCACGGATGATAATGCTCCTGGCAGCGGATGATGATGTTGATGATGCTACTGGCAAGGATTCTGATGATGCTGATGATGATGATGATGCGGATGATGCTACTGGCAAGGATGAAGATGGTGATGCTGCTACTGGCAAAGATGATCATGATGATGTTGTTCATGCTGGTGATGGTGCTGCTAATGATGATGATGATGATGATGATGATGAGGATGATGATGATGATGATGATGATGATGATGATGCTGACCACGATGATGATGCTGATGCTGATGCTGCTGATGATGATGTTAAGGATGATGATGGTGATGAGGGTGGCGATGTTGATGGTGGTGATCATCACGACGACGACGATGCTGCTGCTGCTGGTGATGCTGATGATGACCATGATGATGATGATGATGATGAGTATGATGTTTATGATTGTGATGGTGATGCTGACAAGGATGATGATGGTAATGATGTTGGCGATGGTGATGGTGGTGCTGCTGCTGATGATGATGACGATGCTGGTGATGATGATGATGATGATGATGACGATGATGGTGTTGATGATGATGATGCTGCTGCGGATGTTGACGAAGACGATGATGATGCTGAAGCTGAGGATGATGCTAATGCTGATGCTAATGATGATGGCTGATGATGATGATGATGATGATGATGATGATGATGCTTGTGCTGATGATGATGCTGATGCTGATGCTGATGTTGATTCGAGCAAGAATGATGAACGTGACGATGGCGATGGTGATGGTACTGCTGATGCTGACGATGATGTTGATGTACATGATGATGATGATAATCATGATGATGATGCTGATGATTCTGATGATCATGATGAAGCTTATGGTGTTGCGGCTGAGGGGGCGATCATGATGATGATGTTGATGATGATGATGATAGTGATGATGCTGGCATTGATGATGATGATGATGATGATGATGATGATGATGATGATGACGATGGCGATGGTGATGGTGATGCTGCTGCTGATGATGATGATGATGATGCTGCTAGTGATGATGGTAACGGTGATGGCGAGAATGATGCTGACGATGCTGATGCTAAGGCTGTTGTTAATGAGGATTCTCACGCTGCTGATGATGCTTATGATGCTGTTTATGCTGTTGATGATGTTGGTGATGATGGTGATGTTGATGTTGATGCTGATGCTGGTGCTGATGCTGATGATGATGATGACGATGGTGATGATTCTGATGATGACCCTGATGATGATGATGATGTGGCTGCTGAAAATCATGATAGTGCTGGCAAGGATGATGATGGTGATGATGATTGCGATGGTGATGGTGATGATGGAACTGATGTTGACGATGATGATGATGTGGATGATGATCATGAGGATGATGCTGATGATGCTGATGAGGATGATGATGCTGATGCTGATGTTGTTGAAGATGATGATGCTGGGAATGATGATGGTGGTGATGATGATGGCGATGGTCATGGTGATGCTGGTGATGCTGATGCTGATGATGATGATGATGATGCTGACGATGTTCATGGTGATGATGACCAGGATGACGATGATGATGATGATGATGGTGATGCTGTTGCTGTTGCTGTTTCTGATGATGCTGATGATGATGATGATGATTATGATGCTGGTGCTGAAGAGGACCATGATGATGCTGCTGATGATAATGATGTGCTGATTGTGATAGTGCTGGCAAGGATGATGATTGTGATGACGATGGCGATGGTGATGGTGATGCTGATGACGGTGATGATGATGTTGCTGAGGATGATGATGATGATGATGATGATGATGATGATGATGATGATGATAATGTTGTTGGTGACGATGATGCTGGCACTAATGATGATGACGATGATGATGGTGACTATGATGGCGATGGTGATGGTGATGCTGATGATGATGCTGATGATGATTATGAGGATGATTATGCTGCTGATGATGGTGATGCTGATGCTGAAACGTTGATGCCGGGGCTGATGACGATGATGCTGATGATCATGATGGAGATGACGATGGTGATGATGCTGATGATTATTATGATGGTGATGCTGATGCTGATTTGATGCTGGCAAGGGTGATGAGGGTGATTTTGATGGCGATAGTGATGGTTATGATGACGACGGTGACCACTATGACGATGATGCTGATGATGATGCTGATGCTGCTGATGATGATGATTTCTATCATGAGGATGATGATGGTGACGATCATGATGACGTTTTTGATGCTGATTGTGATTCTGGCAATGATGATGGTGATGATGATGGCGATGCTGATTGTGATGCTGCTGCTGATGGTGATGATGATGCCGACGAGGATGATGATGATGACGATGACGATAGTGCTGCTGCTGCTGATGATGACGATGATGGTGATGGTGATGATGATGATGATGATGATGATGATGATGATGATGATGATGATGATGATGATGATGATGATGATGATGATGGTGACGACGACGATGATGATGAGGATGATGACTGTAATGACGACTGGTGATGGTCATGGTGATGATGGTGTTGACGATAACGATGTTGAAGTCGATGGTGATGGCCATGCTTGTGGTGCTGCTGCTGATGATGATTTTTGATGAGAGAGTAGCAAGACAATGTTGTCAGCGGCAGCGACGATGGTGCTGCTGCTGCTATTGCTGATGCTGATGCTGATGCTGATGATGATGATGATGATGATGATGATGATGATGATGAGTGATGGTGATGAGGGCGACGACGACAACGACTATGCTGACGGTGGCCATGATGATTAGGATGATGGTGATGCTGCTGATGATGACGATGGCGATCTTGATAAAGAAGATAACGGTGGTTTTGCTGATGACGATGCTGATGTTGATGATTGCGACGACACTCACCATTCTTATGACGACGATGATGATGCTGCTGCTGATGATGATGACGATTATGCTGATGGTGAGTGCAATGATGATGATTATGACGATGATGATAACAATGCTGATGATGGCGATGACGATCACGATGCTGACGATGTTGATGTTGATGAAGAATATGGTGGTGGTAAAGCTGATGATGCTACTGCTGATCGTGATGATGCTGTTGATGATGACACTGATGATAACGATTATGCTGCTGGTGATTATGCTGACGCTGCTGTTGCTGATGATGATCATGATGATGACGACGACGATGCTGCTGCTGATGCTGATGATGATGATGGTGGTGGTGGTGGTGGTGATGCTGGTGCCGGTGATGACCGCGACGACGCCTAGCAAGATGATGACGACCATACTGTCGACGACGTCTAGTCATTGATGATGACATCGTTGCTGATGGTGCCGGGTGAACGAGTTGAGTTGACTCGAATTCCACAAGAAATTAATCCGAGGATGAAGGGGAGGGGCTGGAGGAGTAAGAACAGTAGGAAGAGGATGAGGAGGAGGAGGAGGAATATTAACATGAAGAGATGAAGAGGAAGAGAAAGAGGAAGAGGAAGTGGAGGAGGAGGAGGAGGAGGAGGAGGAGGAGGAGGAGGAGGAGTGAGGAGGGGGGAGGGAGGAGGGAGGAGACAGGATGCAGGATGCAGGAGGGAGGAGGGAGGAGGGAGGAGGGAGGAGGAAGGAGGAAGGAGGTAGGTAGGTAGGTGTGCTCCCTTTGAGCTGGCGGCGGAGGCGTCGGACGGCGCTTCCTTTTCGCAAGGAACCACGACCCAGAGAGGGTTCGGAAGCGACCTTGCTGCGACGGCTCTGGAAGGCAAAGCGCCAGCACTGCACTGGAGGGGACGGGGGGGAGGGTAGGCGAGAGTTTTGCTCTTTCGGGGGCCTGGGTGGATTTCTTGGGTCAGCGCTGGACCCCCCCTCGGTGCTCAACACGAGCCCCGGGAGCGGCGCCAAACGCGCAGGGGGGGCCACAGCACCTACCCAGCCCATGAAAACCCACGAGACTCTGGAAGACCCCACAGCTCCAACCAGCACCTCCGCCCAGAGCCTCGGCCAGAGCGAAGCAGCGGAGGCAACTCAGAGACTCCCCACAACGTGGGGGGGGCCAGGTAGGGAGCACCTGCCTGGAGCTCGTCCGATCCCCACTACACTGCCTGGTCGACGTACCCCGCAGGAACGGGACGGTGACAGGAAGGGGGAAAGGGAGCCACCCCAGGGGGGGAAGGGGGGCCCAGCCCGACCCGTTCCGCCTGCCAGGAGCCCGGGGGGAGAAGAATACCGATCCCGCTGCACCCCAGGGCAGGACCAGAGCTCCGAGGCGAATCCAGCCGCGGCGACAAAGGGACCCCAGAAGGAGCAGCGGTCTAGGTACCGTTCCCCCACAGGAGCGCCAGGCAGAGGAGAGGCAGGGCAGGAGGGGGGAGAGATCGGAAGGGAAGAGGAAGCCACCCCAGAGAGGAAGAGAGAGGGAGAGAGGACGGGGCGAAGAGGGAGGCCCATCCTGGCCCGACCCGACCCGACCACCCGGGCTTCCAGGCGGAAGGGGGGAGGGAGGGAGGGCGGGAGGGAGGGAGGGAGGG
>CAUYUJ010003281.1:12500-27500 GCA_963575745.1 Prorocentrum cordatum
CGCCGCGCAGCCTGTGACTGAAAGTGGCGATGCTGTGTCAGCGCAGCGCCTGCTTCGTCTTCGCCGCGCCCCGCCGAAGTTTTGCCGCTCCCGCCCCTGCGCGGCCCGCGAAGTTTTCGCTTGGCCAGGTCGTCGGAAGCGGGGCTGCGCGCGAACGCCTTCGTGTACGAGGTGGAAGCGCGGCCCACTCCCAGCATCAAGCTGTGCCAAAGTCTGTTTTTTTTGTTGTGGGAGGGAGGGCGGGAAAATGGCCCGGGCCCTCTCTCTCGCTCGACCTGGCCAACTTGCCTTTTTGGCCTGCTCTTTTTCTTCTCTATCCTACTTTATGTTGTTCTGCTCCACCCTACACATCTACTATACTCTACTGTACTCTGCTTCGCTCTCCTCTCCTCTATTCTACTACAGGGTTTGACGATTGTTGGGCATTCAATGGAACGCCATTGGGGAACCACCAGGAATCCATCGTAATAGCAGAAGAAACTATGTGGAGATTCATGAAGCCATACGGATAGGAGAGGGAGCCGTGCTGATACAGAGGAAGGCATGCGGATAATATGTAATTTCCAGGGCAAGGAAGCATGGGACCAGTGGGCCAGTTCTTCATGGATTGAACCAGGACTTCTATCGGCAAGCTTCTTTTGATAATAACAAGAGGGGCAGAGAGAAGCTGGGGAAGCCTGATGACTCATGAGGACCATGATGCGGGAGGAGGGGGAGGATGAGGAGGAGGAGGCGGAGGAGGAGAAGGACGATCATAATGGCTCATGCTATGGCTCGCAGTGCTCAGTGCGCCTCGGCTCTCTCCTCCTCTCTGTTTCTCTTTTTCCTACTCCCCGTCCTCCCCATCCTCCTCGTCCCTCTCCCCCCCCAGCGCTTCCAACAGCGGTGCCAGGGGGGTAGCTGGGCGGCACTTGTTCGGAAGTCATCAGCCGTCCACCGTGGCTGTGCTGATGTGGGAGGAGGAGGAGGAGGACGAGGAGGAGGAGGAGGAGGAGGAGGAAGAGGAGGAGGAGGAGGGGGACGAGGAGGAGGGGTTCTGGTTTGTAAGGGCGTACTGTGGGTTCTTGTGGGTTCGGCCACACACAGACGTCGATGGTCATGCAAGTGGTGGTGGTGGTGGTGGTGGTGGTGCGGGCGTTGACGATGCTGTTGATGGACTTCCTCCCATCAATCACGATGACGATAGCGTGAAAAGGCGTTGGAGTGATGAGCAGTATTCGGGTGGTGAGGGAGCAGAGACGAAGGCAGGCGCCCCTGAGGACTGGCAGACGCCCGAATTTGACGAGTGGGTGCTGATAATATCCGGCGAGGTGCAGCCCTTTTCTCAATTTTGCGGCCTCTCCAGTACTTGTGGCAACCGCGCCTGTCTGATACATATTAATCTCTCTGTATATCTAGATATAATTAGGTACATATAAGTATATATATATATATATATATATATATATATATATATATATGCATGCAGTGTTCACATATCAATGTGTATATATATACACATGTATACATGTATGTTCATATATATATATATATGTGTATGTCCATGCATACATATACATATAATTGTTTACACATGTATATCTATATATTGATATGTTGGGAATGCCCTGCGGTGGTTGCCACCGACCCTGAATGGGGACGACACGACGACGGCGGCGACGACGACGCTGACGCTTTGGAGCCCTTCTTTGGAGCCAAGGTCAAAATGACCACTCCCAGCGGTTGGCTTAGCCATCCTCCGCAGGGCGTTTTTGTGCGTGGCAGTACTCGGGAGCACTGCCAGGGAGGCCAGACACCCCTCACAAGCCTTCCCTTGCTCGCGGAACTCAAGTCCGCGAGGTGTGCCGATCAGGATGCACCCAATGACATCCTTCCCGGCACCCCGCAATAGCAGATAAGAATGAGCAGGGTGCCTCCAGGGTGTTGGGGGGGGGGTTCGGGAGGAACGGCAGTCGGAGGACGCTTGATGGGGAGGCGACAAGTGGAGGGGCAGCGAGGGATGCAGAAATGGGGGCATTTGATGCTCGCGCTTCTGACTGATCTCAATATAGACGGATCCCTCTCGGAACCTTCCTCTCGGACCCCCCCTCGGCAGGGAAGGGATCAAAGGGCAGGGCTTCCTTTCGAATCAAGTGCGACGTTGTTTGAATTTTGGCCCAGGGAAGGGGGGCGGCGGCGGGGACGACGACGACCCAAACGGAACAACGTCCCACAGACGCCGACAGGGATCGGCGGATGCATATATATATATATATATATCTATGTATATATATGTATTATATATATATGTAATTTGTCTACATGTGTATGCTTGCATATTTGTAGGTATGCATCTATATATATATACATATCTGTATGTATACATGTATGCCTATATTTACATCCGTTTAGGTATGTGTGCCTACATATAGGCGTTTGTACTTGTACTTGTATATGCATGTGCGTATGTATATGTATACAGATGTGTATTCGTATATGTAGATATACACATATGTTTGTACGTACATGCACATCGCTGCATGTCTACACACATATTTAGAAACATGCATGCATGTATATATACATACATCTATTTATATATATATATATACATACATGAATGCATATGTGATTATGCGTATACGAATATAGGTGTTTGCGTAACTGTATATAAATGCATGCATATGGACATGTATACGCCCATGTGCATGTAGATGTGTATGCATATGTATGGGCATGTCTGTACACATGAGCATAATCACATACATATGTAGGTTTTTGTGTAGTTATGTGAAGTTGTACTTGTATTCGGACGTGTATGCATTTGCATATAGGGATGTATACGTGTACGCATACATATTCGCATCTGTGTATGCGTATGTGTATGCACACATTTTTATACATATGTATGTAGACAACTTTGTCTGTGTATGGGTTTAGTTGCGCAGATGTATATGAACATGTCCATGTCTATGTATAGGTATAACAATTTGTCGGTGTATCTGTAGATGTATATGTAGATGTACACGGGGATGCGTAGGTATGTGTAGCTGTCTTTGTCTATGACAATGTCAATGTCTATGTTAAATGTCTATGTCCATGTCTATCTCTATGTTGTTTGCGATGTATAGGTGGATGCAACTGTGTAGGTATAGGTACATGGATATGTATCCGTATACGTACATGTCTTTGCATACGTTTAGGTCCATGTCTATTGTAATGCCTATGTCTGTGTATATGCATGTGTGTATATGTGTATACGTGTATATTTGCATACGCATACCCATGTGCATATGTATATGTATATGTGCATGCGCATGCACATGTGCTTGCACATGCACATGTACATGTATATGTATAGGTATGCCTACGTATATACGTATACGTATATATATATATATATATATATATATTCGTGTGTGTATATGTAATTCTATAGGTGTTTGCACACGCGCAGGTATATGTACTATGTATATCGATATGTATGTGTATTTACTCATGCATATGTATATGTATATGTATATGTATATGTATATGTATAGGTTTAGGTACGTGTGGCTGCTTTTCTGTACATTACGTGTATGTGTAAACGTATGTATACATTGGTATGTATATGTATTTGTAGATGTCTATGTGCTTACATGTGTATAATTGCAGGTATACGTGCACATATTCGTATACGTATATGTCTACATATGTATTTGACGACAGTTTATTTATATCTGCAGGTGTATGGGTATGTGTATGCGTATGTGTACATGTATCTCCATGTGTGCGCAATTGTAAACATATAGACATGCATATGCATGCATGCATGTATTCATACATGCGTATCATTATAATACGTAAGGGCTCTCCCCCTGCCGCCGGCCCCCTCTCTATCATAACGGGATATATCAGAGTCGCGTTGGTGCGCCTCGGCGCTGCCTTGGCGCATCTGGGAAACGTCACGCGGGGGCGGATAAGAATCATCAGCGTATATTGAGACGCTGGCGTTATCCTAGTGGCCTTCGGCTTACCCCGTCAGCGTGTCTGGGTTGTGGGTCTGTGGCCTCTTGTATATGTGTTGGGATGTCGTAGGGAGCCTCTCGAGGGCCTCTTGGAGGCGATTTGAGCGCCTCTTGGGGGCCTCTTGGGGCCTCGTGGGGAATCTTTTGGGCTCCTTGGAGGCCTCTTGGGCGCGTCTTAGGCGACTCTTGGGGCCTTTTGGGGCCTCTTGGCGGCCTCTTGGGGCCTCCTGGAGGCTTCTCGGCACAGAATATCGAAGGTTCGGTTCGTGGTCCCGTGCTTGGGCCCCTCTTGCAGCCGCTTCGGTGCCCCCTTTTGCCGTCTTGAGCGCTTCTTGGGTCATCTTGGAGCCCTCTTGGGCCGTCTTGGGGCCCTCTTGGGGGCGTCTTGGGCTGTTTTGGGGCGGTCTTGGAAGCTTCTTGAGCCGTCTTGGAGCGTCGGAAAGCCGAAAATGCGAGAAGGCCGCAATCCTCCAAAACCTTCGTAACATCTACGATTTTGGCCTCTTGGGGCTCTCTCGGGAAGCCTCTTGGGGCGCTCTTGCAGCCCTCTTGGTCCCTCTTGGGCCGTCTTGGAACCATCTTCGGGCGCCTTGGAACACTCTTGGCTTAGGAAATGCGAGCACGATGTAATTTGCAAATATTTATGGCTTCGGGGATGCGACTACCTCGTACTTTGCATGGGCTTGTTGCTTCTGGGACGCACAAGTAGTGTAATTTACAAGGGTTTGTGGCCTCGGGGACGCGACAATTGTTTAATTTACGAGGGATTATGGCCTCGGGGGCGCGAATCTGATGTTTTTTTGACGCGCCCACACGCGCCCCACGCACGCCCCGCACGCACCCCGCACGCGCCCCACACGCACCCCGCGCACGCCCCACGCACGCGCGGACCTAAACAATGCACAGTAGGAAGCAGGAAACAGGACTGTAACATTGGAGACTTCATTTGCAACTGGTGCAGGCAGCAGCGACGTCGTCCTACAGCCTGGTGGCCCAGCAAGAAGGCCGGCGGACATGTATGTGTACATGTACATGTACATGTAGAGGTGCATTTTTTACTTATATGTTCTCCACATAGGCTTGCCCTATAGGAGTTCTAACTCATTTCTACGAATTGGTCCGTTGCCCCCCTAATTCCTATGGCCCCGCTTTTTCCAATGGCACTTGCTTGCTTGCTCTTGCGTGCTTGCTCTCGCCTGCTTGCTCTTTCTTGCCCTTGCTTGCTTGCACTTGATCGCTGGCTATTGTTTGCTTGTTATTACTCGCTTGCGCTTGCTTGCTTCCGCTTGCTTGCATGCGCTTGCTTGATTTTGCTACTCCCGTCCTCCTCCCGTCCTGCTCCAGTCCTCCTTTCGTCCTCCTCCCATCCTCCTCTCGTCCTCCTCCTGTCCTCCCAATTGTGTAGAGTCAACGCTGGCTGATATTTACTTATAGGTAATCGTTTTTCGTTGATGTGTATGTCTATTTAACTGTTTATGATGTTTATGGATGTATAGGTGTAGGTATATGTAGGTGTATATGTATATGCATATGTATACATATATGCATATGTACATGTGTATGTACATGTATACGTGTGTATATATGTTTATATACTAGGTATATCATTTGTGTAGCTTCAGGTGCCTATGTACATGTATGCATACTTATGCATGTATACGTATATGGGCATGTGTATGTAACTGTAACTGCATACGTATATACACGTCTAGCTGTCGATGCACATGCATAGGTATATGTATACGTATCGGCATTTGTACATGTAACTGTGTACGTCGATGTACAGATCTATGCAACATGCATACGCATGTGTACATGTACATGTAAATGTAGATGTGCTTACGTATACGTCTATAAGTATGTGCAATGTATGTGGGTATGTAAGTGCTTGTAGTCGCACTTGTACACATATAGGTATACGTGCATGTGCATGTATGCGTACTCATTTGTATTTAGACATATGCATACACCACACATACATCCACTCGTTCATACACACACACGTACGTACGTACGCACGTACGAGCGTATACACGTACACGCATACATACATTTACACACATACATCCCTGTATACATACATGCAAACAACCACACATACGCATGCATGCATACATACATGCATACATACACTCACACTACACATAGTGTACGCATACACTAATGCATAACCACACACACACATATATATATATATATATATATATATATATATATATATATATATATATATATATATATATATATATATATATACGGAAATGTACACGTATAACACGGGGTACCTTGCCCCGGGCCCCTGGGGCTACGACCGCCATGCCAGGTGGGGGGAACCTGGGGCCCATGTGGAGGCCCCAGAACAAGAGCACTCGCACCGCCGCCCCTGCGGCGCAGGAGAGCCCCCGCTCGCCCTCCAGAATGGGCTCGAGGAGTCGCAGACGGCTCCAGAGAGCCCCAAGAGAGCCCCAAGACGCCTCAAGATGCGCTCAAGACAACCTCAGCGGGCCGCAGGAGGCACTCCAGGACATACCCGACACGCCAGGAACACAGCAGCCAAAGAAAATTCTAGACGCTTCGCGTATCCCACAAGGGGTGGAGACCGGCGTGCATCTCACCCACTTCCGTTGCTCCCTGATGACGGGCCTGGCAAGGGCGTGTTCCTGCACGAGTGGTTCATCCTTCGGCAGGTCATGGCTGATCCCCCAGCTGGCCCGCCTTGCTGGTGCCTCGGTCAGCGCTTGCAACTTTGTGCCCCCGATCTTCGAGTGTCGGATAAGTCGCGTACGCACTGGCCACAGGCTGGAAGTGGCGTTACCGCATGTTCGCTGACTGGGTATCCTTCGCTCCCGTGACCAAGAGCGGGCATACCCGATGTCTGCGACAGTGAGTCACCGTGAGTGAGGCCCCCTCTGTGCCGCCGTTCCCTCTTTCCTGTCGTTGGGTGCCCGTCTGGCGTCCGCAGCGACCCTCCCGCTTTTTCTTGCCTCGCTTCCGTGTGTCTCGACCGGAGTTTGGCGCCGACAGGGGGACTTCTCCGTGCTGCTACAGTACGGTCCGTGCTCCGTGCCTCTTCTTGGTGTGTGGTTCGGCTGGAGCTTGGCGCCGTAAGGGCGACTTCTCCTATCCGTCCGCCGCCGGTGCCGCGCTTGCGTCCCCATCCGCTGGGAGGATTGCGCCGGTCCCCTACAATGAGGGTCACTTTGTCCCTGGCATGTGCACTCGCCTCAGCGGCCTACGCGCCTCTGCGGCCAATTATCTCGCTCTGTGCCCCAATGGTGACTCCCGCTCCCTGGACGTCTCCTTGGAGCCGCGAGCCAAAAAAGTATCCCACAAGCCTTCGGCCGCTGTGCTCGTAGGCTTGCGCGTTGCTAATTTGACAGGCCCGTGGCCTGGACCTCTTAGCTCGGCGACTGCGAATTCGCGTCCGCCCGCGACAAACAAGTATCCCACAAACCCTCCGCTCGTACCCTGACTCGCCGCTGGCGCTCTCGCCTGCGGCTGCCGACTAAAAAGTATCCCACGAGCCCGTCCAGAAACGATGCCCAGGCGAGTTGAGGTGATCACGGAAGTGTGGGAGCAAAGAGGGGGACGGCCGAAGCGTGCGAAGGAGGGAAAAGGAGAAGGAGGAGGCTAGATGGATGGATGAGGGAGTGGGGAAAAGGAGGATGAATAGGATGATGATGATGATGATGAGGATGATGGTGGTGATGATGATTATGAGGATGCTGATGATGATGCTGCTGATGATGATGATAAGGATGATGATGATGATGGTGATGTTGATGATGAGGCTGATGATGATGGTGATGATGATGGTGGTGGTGGTGGTGATGATATGATGATGATTATGGTGATGATGATGATGATGAGGATTTTGATGATGATGCTGATGATGGTGGTGATGATGATGATGATGGTGATGATGATGATGCTGCTGATGATGATGATGATGATGATGGTGATGATGATGATGATGCTGATGATGATGATGATGATGATGATGATGATGATGATGATGATGATGATGATGATATGAGGAGGGAGGAGGAGGAGGAGGAGAGGAGGAGGAGGAGGAGGAGGAGGAGGAGGAGGAGGAGGAGGAGGAGGAGGAGGAGGAGGAGGAGGAGGAGGAGGAGGAGGAGGAGGAGGAGGAGGAGGAGGAGGCGGAGGAGGAGGAGGAGGAGGAGGAGGAGGAGGAGGAGGAGGAGGGAGGAGGAGGAGGAGGAGGAGGAGGAGGAGGAGGAGGATGAGGAGGAAACAAGTAGGAGGAAGAAGGAGGAGCAGGAGGAGGAGGAGGGCAAGCAAAAGGGCCATAGGTCGCTTGGATGCCTCTCGGAGCCTCTTGGGGTATCTCTTGTGCGCTTCTTGGTGGCCTCTTGGGACGTCTTGGGCGTCCCTTAGCGGTCCTGGGGGGCTCTTGGGCGTCTCGGGTGTCTCGGGGGGGCCTCTCGGGGCCGCTTGGGGTCCTTCAGGGGTCCTCCTGGGGGCCTCTTGGGGGCCGTGTTGGGGCCACCTTGGGACCTCTTGGCGTTTGGGGCCATCTTGGAGGAGATCGATCAACGAAGATGGGAGCTTTTTTTAGCTTCGCCCCCCTCGGAGGCCAAAATGGGGCCCAAACCATAGGACAACCAATGATTTTGGCTTCCTCGCCGAGGCCGTTTTGGACGCTCCAATGGGTCGCGGAACCGCCCGTCCAGGTCCAGGGGAGGGGGTAGGGGGGAGGGGTCAAGCTACCCCCTCCCCGCTCGCAAGCCGTCTCGCTCATTCCCACCCGCCCTCCCAACACATATGTAGCACCCGAGTCTGGCCCGAGCCTCAGCATATTCAGCAGTCGTCTTTGGATGGGCAGCTACTGGGGGGCAATCCGCCGCCGCCGCCGCCGCCGCCGCCGCCGCCGCCGCCTCCGCCACCGCCGCCGCCGCCGCCCCCCGCTGCTAAACCGCAGCCGCCGCCGCAGCCGCTGCCGCCACCGCCACCGCCGCCGCCGCCGCCGCTGCCGCCGCCGCCGCTGCAGCCGCTGCCGCTGCCGCTGCGCCACCGCCGCCGCCGCCGCCGCCGCAACCGCCGCCGCCGCGGCCGCCGCCCCCGCCGCCGCGGCCGCCGCCGCCGCCGCCGCCGCCGCCGCCGCCGCAACCGCCGCCACCGCCGCCGCAGCCGCCGCAGCCGCCGCCGCCGCCGCCAAGTGTACTCTGTATTGTTTTTTGACAGGGATGGTGGGGGGGGGCCGCATCGGGTTGGCTGCGCATATTCCGAATTTGGAGGCAGAGTGTGTTTTGTATTGTTTTTTTATGAGGGATGGTGGGGGGGGGGTTGGCGTGGACCCTGGTTGGCTCCCACTCGCCTGCGGGAGGGGGTGTTCAGTAATAGGGAACAGTGATAAACCCCTCCCCTAAGGGGAAAAAGGGGGGTGGAAAAGGAAACTCCCTAAATCACCTACGCCCAGAGGGCTGGTGGGATTCATGATTTTTGCCCTCTCGCCTTTTCGCTTGGGATGGGCTGCTGGGGCCTCGAGATCGCCCTCAAGAGTTTCTCATGATGCCCCAAGACTCTGCTAAGAAAACATCGAAGAGGCCGCAAGACGCCCCAAGGTCCCCATGAAGCCCACCAGAGGGTCTAAGAGGCTTCCAAGAGGCGCCAAGAGGCCGCCAACAAATCCCCCCGAGGCCTTCAAAATATTCCCAAAGGCCCCCGCGAGGCTTCCAATGATCTCCATGAGGCCCCAGGAGACCCCGAGCGAACCCAAGAGGCCCCCGCGAAGCTCCCAAGACGCGCCCAAAGGCCCCCTTCAAGCACCCAAAGAGCCCCAATGAGGCTCTACAAGGTCTCCGAGGGCCCGCTCGGATTCGACCGATCGGTTTTTTCGATTCACGTTCCCGGGGAGCTTCCACACTGCGCCGTCTTCGGCCCGTGTTGGGTCAGGTCTGGGTCTCTCGGACGCCGAGGCGGCCCAAGATGCCCTCCAGACGGCCCAGACTGCTCAAGATGGCCCCATGACGGGCCCAAGGTGTACCCGAGATGCTTCCCACAGGGCCCCAGGAGACTAACATCCTTCATCCGCCTGGGGAAAACCACATGTTTTTGATGGCCTTTCCTTTTGGTTTCCTATCGGCCTCCGACGCTAGCGGATGGTCTGCTGGGGGCCTCCGAGGCGCCCACGAGAGAGCCCCAAAACGGTCGATGGGGCGCCAGAACCCTTCAAGATGACCCCGGGCCGGCTTCGATGGTCTCCGCACGGCCCTCGACACCGCCAGCACGGGCCAAGATGGCTTACAGATGGCCCTGACAGGGTAAGATGTCCCCAAGATGGCCTTAGTACACCTACAAGACCCTTCGAAGAGGTCTCCTTGAGGCTCCCAGGACGCTTTCTAGACGCCCCCACCAGGCTCCCAAGAGCATTTCAATTCGGGCAAGACTGGTGTCCATATCCATTGCAGCTTGGAGCTGCTCCTTTCCCGAGAAGCCCGTGACGCACTGGATATGGAATCAACAGTTAGCCCCATAGAGGCTTGATTTTTATCCATATCCAGTGGTCCTCGGCCTTGCGGCGCCCCTTCCAAGAACGTCCAAGACGACGCGTTGGACATGCATGTAAATATTGCCCGCATTCAAGAGGCCTTCAGAATTCCCAAATTTATCAACTAGACGCCCCATCAGGCTCCCAAGAGCCTTCTTAGAGCCCCCAGAAGACACGAATGCGCCAATGACGTAAGGGAAACCATGTCTTTGTGACGACCTCGTCTTTCCGCTTGCGATGAGCCTCAGAGCTTCAGGATTATCAAAAATGGCCCCAGAGGATCCCCCCAACGCCACAGCTGATTTGCAGAGGACCCCCCCCCCCTGGGGTTACACCTACCGCCCAATGGGCCAAGATTCTTCAAGAAACTAGAGAGCACCGCACTTTTTACCGATTCCGAATTTTGGAATTGCGATGGACTTGCAATCCTGGTGCTGCCTTGCCGACGACAGCGGATTTCTCTGAGGCCTCCCCAGCAACGTCTGGCCGACGACGATGATAATCTTCGTGACGATTCTACTTCTGACGATGCTGACGATGGGGAGGACGCCCATGATGAATGCGACGATGACAGTGGCGACACTCGCTCTGATGACAATGTTTACCACCCCGCCAGTGGCCCCAGAGCTGGGAAACAAATAAGAACGCCTTCAAACAGCCCAACGGGACGACTTCGGAGGCATGCATAGGGCTCCACACGCATGGGGCTCCACTCGCAGGAGTTCACGCACACACGGGGTTCCACACATGTTGCACGACTGAGCTGTGAACGGTTTTGGGTCCATGCGCCTGCGTGCTTCGAAAATCCATGTGTAAATATCGTAAAGGCCTTGCGGCCGGTGCCGCCGACCCTGGAGGGGGAGCCCGAGGCATCTGGGAGGCAAGGACTAAAAGGGGAAAGCTTCCCCCAGGGAGGGGTGCTCCCCCACGGGGGGGCAGTCACAACCGCCAGGGCCCCCCACTGCCCCCCCCGGGCCTTCCCCACCCCGTCCACCCATCCCCCCCGCGACCCCCCCCCCCCTTGGCGGGGAAAGGATCAAAGGGAAGGGGCTACCCTTCGACTCGATTGCGACGCTGCCTGAGTTCTCTTTGGCTGGGGCGCTGTCATCTGCGGTGAAGTCCCCGTGGGCCCCGTGGGCCGCCCTGGGGCCACCGGTAATGATTCCGAATGCGTCCGGGGAGCCTTTCCGAAGCGGACGAGTCCGCCAGGGTTCTTCCGCCGGCCTCCCTTCCGAGTCTGTTGGACGCGGCTCCCAGGGGAGGGGTCCAGGGAGGGGGTCCACAGCCTGACGCGTGCCGCCGTCCACTCTGTTCGCGTCGCAGGCTCCCTCCTCCCTCCTTCCTCCTCCCTGGGGCTCCGTTCTGGAGCGGCAGGCGTGAGCAACACGGGGTCGCGCGGCCCCGCTGGGTCACGGGGCCACCGCGGGGCCGCGCCAGCCGCGTCGGGCTCCCGACGGCTCTCCCGCGGGGCTCGTCCAAAATCCGCCTGTAGTCGGCGTCACCCCAACATACTAATACTGTACGTGCGTCGCCCCCCCCCCCGAGGGGCGACGCGCGCACCGAGGAATCTCATGGTGTATGCGTCGTGGCGGGCGCTTTCTTGCCACACCGCTTGGGAAACGATCTACTGCAGGATGGGTATAACACTGCATGGTCGGGTCGGGCCCGCGCCTCCGAGGAGGACACACGGTGTCAGTATGTCCCTGTGCGTCCCATGTATAGGGGGCCACCTGCGAACCCTACCCCTACCCCCCACGATTTCTGAGGGGGAGGGTGGGGTCGGGCTGGCATGTGGCCCCCTAGTGTGGCGAAAGTTTTTTTTTTGTTTTTTGTTTGTTTTTTTTGTGTGTATCTATCTGTGTGTCCTTGGGCCCCCTCAGATTAGGATGACAGGCCCGACCTCACCGCAGGGCCGCCCCTCCGGGGGCGCCCGGCCGGCGCCTCGCCTCTCGCCCCGCCTCGCCCAGGGGGCTCCGCGGCGGCCCCACCCCCCCCCCGCTGCAGGCTGCGCGCGCGCCGCCTGCGGCCCCAGCCGCCGAGCGCTCTCGCGAGCCACGGTCCGCTCGGGCCTGTCCCTCTACGGGGGGAATATTGAAAGGTAGTCAAGAATGTGGTCCGGGGGACGATTCTTTCACCATTTTTGAGTACGTTTTTGGGGTATTTTTCCGGGGGGTATTTTTTCCCCCGTCCAGAATCGGCCTGTAGGGGGACGTGCCCGACCTCAGCCTGCGGCCCCAGCCGCCGAGCGCTCTCTCGAGTCACGGTCCGCTCGGGCCTGTCCCTCTACGGGGGGAATATTTCAAGAGAGTCAAGAATGTGGTCCGGGGGACGATTCTTTCACCATTCTTGAGTACGTTTTTGGGGTATTTTTCTGGGGGGGTATTTTTTTTCCCCGTTCAGAATCGGCCTGTAGGGGGACATGCCCGACCTCAGCCTGCGGCCCCAGCCGCCGAGCGCTCTCTCGAGCCACGTGTGTGGAGCCGCGGTCTCTCGAGCCCTGCTGCCTTCCCATCCTTGCACGCCGGTCGCTGAAAGGAAGTATTTCTCAGAGGAGGGAAGCGTATACGTACCGCTGCCCTTCCCTCGTTTTTTCTCCTTCTTGGACCTCCTGGGAGGCTCTCGTTGCCACCGCTGGATTCGCTTCGAAGTTTTGGTCAGAACGCACCCCGGGAGAGGTCTGAGGAGTCGCTCTGGCATGACAATTTCTGGATTCCCAGATCCCAATCTACTTCGGGCGCATTCCTTCTTCAAGAATGTGTGCATGTGTTTTTGCCGTGTTTGTGATTCTTTGGGCGGGCCCGAAGCTAATTTATTTTATCCGCCTTACCACTTCATGCATCAACGTACTTCTCCCGACTGGCGGCTATCCTCGTGGCTGATTGGATTCCGCTTGACAATTGTTTTCCTCAATATGTTGGCGCCGCCAGCGCCAGGAGGCGCCAGA
The DNA here is from genome assembly GCA_963575745.1 of Prorocentrum cordatum. Taxonomy (NCBI): domain Eukaryota; class Dinophyceae; order Prorocentrales; family Prorocentraceae; genus Prorocentrum; species Prorocentrum cordatum. The sequence continues at coordinate 25,948 of CAUYUJ010003281.1, forward strand.
AAGATTCGCTAACCCCCCTGCGCTAGTCTTCCCCTTTCGTCCGACTCGATGAGCGCTCTTGAGCCACTGATGGTTAAAAACCCTGGGGGGGCGTTTTTTGTCGTTATCGACTTTTCCGTTTCTGGCCAACCAGCAAGGGAAAACACCGGCAGCCCAAACCAGAGATAAAGGCGGCAGAACAACACGGAACCGAACCGAACGCGGCGCGGACGAGAATCCCCGAACGGAAAAAGCAAGACCCCACATGGCAAACCAAACGTCGGCACTGAAGCGGGCAAAACGTCCCGAGCGTTTTTCACATCACCTCGCTCACAACACCCCACGTAACGACACTACGCCGACATCCACATCCAGGACTTCCCTCCTCCCCTCCTCCGTCGCAGATTTGTTTTTTATTGTCTCGCTGTCCATATGCATGATCGCGTGTAGTCCATATGTACAGGTTTGAAGAGGCTACGGCCTCCTCCACCAGGTCTCGAGCAGGCCCGGACAGCTGTCCGCAGTGGTGGTTCGTTCGTTCGTTCGTTCGTTCGCTCTCTCGTGGCTGGTGCTCCGCTCGCCGGCGCCTCGGGCAGCCGCGCTCGCCCTCGCCGGCGAGGTGCGCCTCGAGCACGCCGGCGGGCCCACGCTGGTGAGCGGCGGCTCCGGCGTGTTCCTGCCGGCGGGCCTGCGCGTGAAGTGGGTCCCTCCGCCCCGCCCCGCCCCGCCCTGGGACGAGGACGGCGCGTATGCATGGAGACAGAGAAGGACTGATGATGATGATGAGGAGGAGGAGGAGGAGGAGGAGGAGGAGGAGGAGGAGGAGGAGGAGGAGGAGGAATTCCTTTGGAACTGGCTAAGGTCTTCTGCTGGTGCGAGCCCGTGTTTCCCGCCGTAAAGGTTGTGCCGCGAGTGCGGGCAGGGAGGCCGCTGTCGCCCAGGCCGTCTTTCCTCAGGAGCCCCAGTTTTCGTTTGGATTTTTCTCCAGGAGGGAACACAGACACAAAGAAGCGTCGATTTCCAGGAAAGGATGAGAAGATATGGGAAGGGGGGGAAGACGAACATCCAGAAAATATGTGGGGAATCCTGGGATACGGGTCTATTTGTTTGTGTGTCCCAGGGCCCCTTCAAACGCTCAGACCACCTCTTTCTCCTCGGTCTGGTCAGGGTGTCTCGCCTCCTCCCTTCAGCCTCGTAGCCCCCGTCCGCGCTCCCCTCCGCCCCCGCCGCCCCCGTCGCCCCGCCACCCTCACTTCGATGGCCGCCCTCGTCTGAAATTGCGTCTCCGCCGCCCTTGACCCTGGCGTCCTGCTCGCGGTCATCGCCGTTGCCGTCGGCATGGTTGTCGTCCCTGCTGTTACTCGCGTCGTTTGTGTGGAGCTGGGGGGCGTAGAGTCGGGGGTGGGCGGGCGCGAGACGTCTCCTCCTGCTTCCTTTCCTCTTCCCCCTCCTCCTCCTTCCCTCCTCCTCCTCCTCCTCCTCCTCCTCCTCCTCCTCCCTCCCTCCTCCCTCCTTACTTTTTACTCTTCCCTCCTCCCTCCTCCCTCCTCCCTCCTCCCTCCTCCCTCCTCCCT
>CAUYUJ010003281.1:30935-43435 GCA_963575745.1 Prorocentrum cordatum
GTCGTCGTCGTCGTCGTCGTCGCCGTCGCCGTCGTCGTCGTCGTCGTCGTCGTCGTCGTCGTCGTCGTCGTCGTCGTCGCCGTCGTCGTCGTCGTCGTAGTAGTAGTAGTAGTAGTAGTAGTAGTAGTAGTAGTAGTATTAGGCGACCCTTGGCCCTGCGACCCCCCTGCGGGCCCAACATGGAATCCCCTGCGGGAGGAAACCTGCGTGTCTGCTCCTCCCCTCCCCCCCCGCCCCGGCTGGCCCCGCACCCCCCCGCGGAGGTGCCGAGGCCGCCGCCGCGACCGCCGAGGCGCCCGCCGTTGCCACCGCGGCGTCCGAGCGCCCCGCAGCCGTCGCCGCCGCCGCCGCCGCCGCCGCCGCCGCCGCCGCCGCCGCCGCCGCCGTCGTCGTCGTCGTCGTCGTCGTCGTCGTCGTCGTCGTCGTCGTCGTCGTCGTCGCTGCTGTCGGCGTTTGGAAGGCAGCGTGGGATATGGCGCCGCCCGCTGGCTTGTTACACGCTGCCCCCAATCTTGGGGCTAGCCTGCAACGAAGAAGCCCTGGCAGGGGAAGGCGTGCAGCCCTCGCGGCGGGATCGCCTCACAGGGATAGCATGCTTTTCGGAGATACGATGTTGCTCGCTATCATGTCAACGGTAGCTGTACGTGGAGGAGGAGGAGGAGCAGGATGAGCAATACAGTCAACCCTCTATAACAAGGACGCGCGGTAAGGATGTCAGGGCCCTGGAAGGCCACGTCGACACGTTGCGGGCGGGAAGCGGCCAGCGAAAGCGGCCGAGGCTGGGCCGCAGGGGCAAGGATACAAGGGTAACTTTGGGAAATTGCTCATCCTTGCTAGGAGGAGGAGGAGGAGGAGGAGGAGGAGGAGGAGGAGGAGGAGGAGAGGAGGAGGAGGAGGAGGAGGAGGAGGAGGAGGAGGAGGAGGAGGAGGAGGAGGAGGAGGTGCGGGTTCACTGTAGGGGGAGGGTGGCGGGGCTTCGGGCTGCGCACGGACAGCCTTCGCGGGCAGTCCCCGCTGAGTCCAGGCCAGCCTCCACATCTCGATGCCGCCGCTGGCAGCTCCCTTGGGGCGTTCCGCGCTCCAGAATGGGGGGGTTGAGGCCCTCAGGACCTGCTCCTCCTCCTCCTCCTCCTCCCCGCTCCTCCTCCTCCTCCTCCTCCTCCTCCTCCTCCTCCTCCTCCTCCTCCTCCCCGCTCGGGGGGCCTGCTGGTGCCAGCCGGGACTCCCCAGGATGGGGGTGTTGAGACCTCCTGGACTGCTCGGAAGACCTGCTGTCAAGCAGTGGCGAGGCGTCCTGGCTTGCCTGTAGGCCCACCAGATAATGTTCTAAGCACCTTTCCAGTGGTCTGCACGAGATGATCTCAGAACATTTCAGGTTGACACCGACACCAGCCTGTTTTAATACACGGCCTGATGCTCTAAAAGCATGTTTTTTGGTATTAGATCTCTCCTTCGTACATCTGTTCAGTGAACATTTCGTAGTAGGCCTATTGGAATTCTGGGACGGTGGGTCCCTGCTCAATGCCGAGGCCAGCCAGGACTGCCTATGGGGGCTGTCTGCGCGCAGCCCGAAGGCTTACTGGAGGATGAGGAGGAGGAGGAAGAGGAGGAGGAGGAGGAGGAGGAGGAGGAGGAGGAGGAGGAGGAGGAGGAGGAGGAGGAGGAGGAGGAGGAGGAGGAGGAGGAGGAGGAGGAGGAGGAGGAAGAGGAGGAGGAGGAGGAGGAGGAGGAGGAGGAGGAGTCCGAGGAGGAGGAGGAGGAGGAGGATGAGGAGGAGGAGCTTCCCTCCCTCCCGAGGCGAGCCTTGGCCGTAGGCCTTCAGTCGTTCTGCGGGTTGGTTCGGTGTCCCCTCCCCCTCCCCCAGCGCGCTGCCTTACCGCTCTATTTTGGGACGGGCGCGCGCCTACTGGTCGACCCCCTCCCTTAGGATGCGTGCTAGGTCGGGTCTGTGCCAGCTTGGGGTTGCCGGAATGTGCATGTTCGGGCCGCGCCCCCCAAACGACGTTTACACATGCAGTATACCTTTGGAAAGCATTTATTTTTCTAGTGTATCCCGGCCGCATTTTCATGTGATTTGCATTTTGGGTGGTTCTTATGCCTGCAGAGGGTTGCGGCCGAGCGCCCGTGCCAAGTTCTATTCTCTTCTCTCCGCCCACACCTCCAACGGCGAAGGCCGCCTCCGGGAATGAGGTGGCTGCGCTGGGGTAAACCTTGGGACTGGGGGCTGTCGATCACTTCGCCCTCCGCCAGTGGCCCAGAACCAGCAGATGCGCCACGATCGTTGTTGCGTGGTAGCCGACCCCGAGCCAGACCTCGGGGCCGATTTTGGAGGTCGTCGCGGCCATGGCGGAGGCCACAGATCGGGGCACGGTTCCTGTCAAGGAGTGGCATATCCTTTCCCAGCCCCCCCCCCCACGCTCTGACAGAGAGCTCTCAGTTTATGTCTCACACGGGCAATCGTGTTTTTTCCCAGCCATCCTGTGGTGTTAGGGTCCTCGTTTTGAAGAGACAGCGCCCCTCGTTCCTCTCCTCCTCTCCTCCCCCACCCCTCACGAGGCTAATGGCCCCATATGGGGGCTCTACCGAAGGTCCTGGTGGCGCCGTCCGCATGCGTCCGACCCACCCATTGCGGCACACCCTTCACGAGAATCGCGGCCCGATGGGGGGGCTCCTCCGAAGGTCTCAGGGGCGTTGGACGCACTCATGCGTCCATGTCGACATCCCTCACGAGGATCGTGGCCCCATAGGAAGCTCCACCGAAGGTCCCAGGGTTGCCGCCCGCATGCGTCCGACCCAAGCCCCACCGAAGTTCCCAGTGGCGCCGCCCGCATGCTTCCGACCGGCCCATTTCGACACACCCATCATGAGGATGGTGGCCCCGCACGGAGCTCCACCGAAGGTCCCAGTGGCGCCGCCCGCATGCGTCCGATCCGCCCATTTCGGCACACCCCTCACGAGGATCGTGGCCCCATAGGGAGCTCCACCGAAGATCCCTGCGGCCGTCCTCGCGAGCGCCGCCCCCGCCCGCTTCGGCACGTGGCCCCGTAAGGAGCTCCACCGAAGGTCGCAGCGGCCGTCATCGCATGCGTCTCCCCCGCATCCCGCATGCGGTACCTGCCCTATGTTGGCACACCCCTCACGCGGTCCGCCCGTCTCACGCGGTTCGCGGCTCCACAGGGAGTTCCTTTTCGATCGTCTAGCTTGCCCTGCGGTATTCACAACTGTCACAACTGCATACGGTGGGGTCCTGTGCCAGGACAAGATGTCAGGGGTCGATCATCACCCAACCGGATCTGGCGATCGAGAAGCCGCCGATCGTTGCAGGTTGATCTTCCCATGCAGTGTCAGCAACCGGAGACGGGGTTGTCACGACACGAACCTGCCGTATGTCAAGGGAGGAAAAACCACCCCGACCCCGACAATTGGCGTTTACTAAACGACCCTGGGCGTTTACTAAACGGCCCTGCCCTGTTTGATTCTTTCTTCGGGTGCGTTTACTAAACGGCTTCGCTTGTCGGGGTGGTTATTCTCGGGGTGGATTTTTTTGCCCTCCAGTATGAAGGGTGGAGGTGTGGTAGGCGTCCTTTGGCCTCGCCGCGTGCCCGCTCCCCAGCCTCCAGACTCCGGCCGGTGCGGCGCGCGCGGCTGGAAAAGCAGGGAAAGGCGGTCGCGGAGGAGTCGGGGATACGTCAGACTCGCGTTCGCCGGAACTTGTGTGCTTGCCGACGCTTTTGGACGCCCCATTTCCTGGATTTTGGCGGTCCAGTTTTCGTTGGATGTCTGCAGCGGGAGCTCGTGTCAAATTTTAGATTGGGCGCCGTCATTTTTCTGATCCTCGCCCCTTCTTCCTCCTCCTCCTCCTCCTCCTCCTCCTCCTCCTCCTCCTCCTCCTCCGCCTCCGGCTCCGCCTCCGCCTCCTCCTCCTCCTCCTCCGCCTCCTCCTCCTGTTCCTCGTCCCCCCCCCTCCTCCTCCTCCACCTCTCCCTCCTGCTGCCCAGCCCCGCGACCCCAGGGGGTGCCCGCCGTCTTCTCGCCCGTGGACGTCGTGAAGGCCGGCGACCTCTCGATCACCGAGTTCTTCGGGCGGGTGGCGAGCAAGGACGAGCGCCTCTCGGCCTGCCTGGCCGTTGTCACCGGGCCCTGCGCCGAGGCCTACCAGGCGCCCGCGTTCGACGAGTACGTTCTGGTCCTGAAGGGCAGGCTGCAGCTGCACCAGGCGGACGGCGTCACCGAGGTGGAGCCGGGGCGGGCCGTGCTCCTGAAGGCCGGGGAGCGCGTCAAGTGGGTGTGGCCAGGAGATCGGGGGGCAGCGACGCGGGGGGGGTGCGCCGAGGGGGGGAGCTCGGGCCCGGGCTCGGCCCCGGGCTTGGGCCAGGGCTCTGGCTTGGGCCTGGGCTCGACCATGGCTGGGGCTCGGCGCGTTCGGGGTCGGGGTCGGGGGTCGGGCTCGGGCTCGGGCCAGGAGCGTGTGGTTTCCTTGTCGGGGCCCTGTCGCTGAAGGCGACGTATTGGCGGTTCCAGGTCGATATTCACCCGCCCTCAGGATCCCGCAAAAGGTGTGTGTGTGTGTGTGCCTTGGTGTGTGTATATATGTGTGGGTGTTTGTGTGTGTGTGTGTGTGTTGTGCGTGTGTGTGTGTGTGTGTGTGTTTGTGAGAGAGAGAGAGAGAGAGAGAGTTCGATCGGTTTTTGCACCGAACCGCCCAAAGCAGACGCCCCTCCAGCCGCCAGCAGCTTCTGATAGTTGCCGATCTTTGGGGCATGCGGAGGGCATCTGTTTGCGGCAGTTCGGTACACCAGCGGATCGAACTCGTGCCCCCCCTCAGGGTCACCTCCTCTTTGGTGGATCCCGACCCCCCTGCGCCGGTCTCGACCAAAAAGCAAATGACACCACCCCGCCCACGGCCCTCCACGTTGCGCCACGGCCCATCGGGTGCCGTAGCGCATACAACTAGAGATCCCACGCCAGATTTCCTGGTATACGCTCAGCCCCTGTGGGGCCGTAGGTGGGGTGGTGTTGTTCGTTTTCTGGTCCACTTGTCGTTCTCCCCTAGGAGAGTGCACCTACATCCCCATCTGCCTGCCGGCGTTCTCCCCGGACAACTGCCACAGGGAGCAGGAGGAGGGCGCGGCCAAGGATGAGGCGTGCATGGCCCGTCTGCACGAGCTCCACGGCGCCGCAGGCGCGCCAGAATTGGTGCAGGCTGCGTGACCGCCGTGCGGTTGGGGCACCTCCTGGCTGGAGGGGAGCTGCTGCCCGTTGGGCGCTTCCCTCCCTCCACGCCCCCCTGAGTCGGATGCTCCTCTCCCTGCTCGCCCTCCTGAGCCTCCCTCCCCCTCTCCCTCCCTCGATTTTCTTCTCCTCCCCCCGCGTCCCTTCCCTCCCCTCCCCCCCCTCCCCCTCCCTCGAGCAACTTGGGCTCAGGCTCAGGATTTCGAGGTCGTGTCAGTGTAGTTACAGAAAGCTGAGGCTCTGCGCCAAGCTGTACACGAGCGCATGGCCAAGAAGCGCAGGGTTCAGCCTGGTGGTGATGGCCAGCCAGGTGTCGCGAAAGGAGGAGGCGCGGCTCCAGCTCAGCCTGAAGGCGGAGGCTTCACCAGCGGTGGTCAGAGCACGGCGCCGACGGGAGCAGCAGGAACCGCCTCTTTCCAGGCCGAGGCGGCCAAGGAGGACGAGCGCTTACTCGAAGCGGCGGCCAAGAAGATCTCGGGCGCCAGGTGCGAGGCCCAGCGGAAGGTGGTGGAGGAGCAGGAGGCCAACTCCACCAAGTCCCTGGGCGAAGGCAAGGGCCTCCCGAAGGCCCCCATTGGGGGCGCAGGCGTCACAGTGACTAGCCTCTCAGCAGGGGGCCAGCTGTGAGGGCGAGAGCTCGGTCGTGGACGGCACGATGGGCCACCCTCACGCGAAGCACGAGGGGGAAACGGGTGACAGCGATATCACGAGTATCGGCGACACGGCTTGGCACGTCTTCAACCAGAAGAAGAACGATTACCCGGGCATCGTCGAGATTTACGCGAGTGAGTCTGAACTGGCGAGGTGGGATACGAAATGTCGGTGATGGATTTCGGCTTATTTCCAACGGTGGGCGTCAGAAACTCAAGCGCGTTGCCACGTCTCAGGAGGTGAAATCCAACGGGGGCGGCGAGTGGGTTCTAGCACGAGGGCATCTACAGCTCGAAGCTTTTCTTGGTCAGTTCGCTGCCGGACCATTGGCAGCACCATGCCACAAGCAGCACCATGCCACAAGCAGCTCAACCGCTTCGTCGCGGTCGTGCTGCGCATGAAGGGCTACAGCATCGTGTGCATAATGTTCTACGCCTACCCGCCCATCGGTTTCAACGGGCCCAACCTTGCGCGCTTCCAGCGCCTCGGAGTCCTCCTGAACAGTCTATTGCTTCCATTGGTTGTCACATGTGGGGTGGTGTTTCAGTTTTGGCAGCCGACGTGGGGGCTATCTGCAACGCTGGTCCCAGCGGAGGTTTGCACATTGATTGTTTCGGTTTGTTTCGCGTCTGAGGAAGATCGCTGGGCCGAAGGTGCGAGCTCTGCGTCTGCTGGTCCTGCTTCGCATAGCGTTGGAGCCTGGTGAGGCCTCCCGTAGTTCTGCCCCCGCGGGCCCCGAGAAGACGGCGAAGCCAACGCCTGCCTTGGAAGCTGACGCCACGCGCCCCCCGCGTCCGATGAGTTGCGCTGGCTGGCCCCCGATGCAGAGTGCAAGGGCCCCGCCTGGACTCCTCCCTCGTGCTCTTCGCCCTCTGTGGGCCCCGAGGATCCGTCGAGGAGCGATCGTGGGGGCGTCTCCGGGTCTGTTTGGTTTCGGGTGCCCGATGAGCCGTGGGCAGAACGCCGTGCCGAGGCAGGGTGCGCGCCTGGCCGTCGGTGCCGCCCCTCGCCCGCACTCCTCCGCTCCGCAGCCTTTTCTCGCTCGGCGGCGCACCCGCTGTCCTTGTGATGCTCTCCGCGTGCGCTTCCTGGGCCGGCGCGGCCGAGACCGCCGTGCGGATTCGGCGTGGCCAGGGTGTTTCAGGAGGGAAAGAAACACACAGACACAATTAATCGTCGAGTCCCAGGAAAATATAGGAAAATATGGGAATTGGGCGGGAAGACAAACACCCAGAAAATATGGGGAAATATGGGGAATCATTTTATTTGCGTGCATTTATTTGTGTGTCCCAGGGCCCCTTCAGTGTTGGTGGAGGCGCGTCTGGCGGAGAGTCTGCTGGGCTCAGGTGAGGCGACGTACAGCGGCAGGAACAGCAGCGGGCAGCGGCGCATCGTGATGTCGTGGCCAGCTGGTCGACGCGCTCGCACGCGACCTTGCGCGGCTTGCACCGGCGCCTCGAGGCGGGCCCAGGCCGCAAGCAACGAGGCCGTTTCCCCGAATCTTTCAAGCAGCATGTGAACGATAGGCTCGAGAAGGCCCGCGCTGTTCTCGGAGCTCAGAGGGGCCCCTCGATGGCAGCGGCTCTTCCAGGAGCTGTTGCAGGAGGTGGTGTCCATCGCCAGCTGCGCCGACCCAGCCCATCACCCGAGGGGCCAGAATGCAGATATCAGCGATGCCGTTCGGAAATAGGCACCACCTCCCGGCAAAGAGCGGCATCTTGATGAACGTGTTCGGGCTTCCACGCGTGTGGCTGGCCAGTGCTAGCGGCGTGTAGTGCTGGAGTCTCTCAGTGAGTGCGGCGCCAGGACGGACTCATCAGCTGCCTTGGGCTCTTTGCAGAAGGGTCAACTGCAATGGCCCCTGGTCAAGCAGCGGTTGGAAGTTGATGGGGTGATGTTGAAGCACCTTCGTGGTTCAGGCGATCGCAAAGCTCAGCTCAGAGGTGGCGACGGCTATGGCCCCCATCCGCAGCGGCAGTCGACGAGGCGCAGAGGGCTCTCGCGATCGCCCGTGAGAGGACGGGCAACGAGCCTCTCCAACCCATCGCAAGCGAGGCCATTCGTCGAGCAGCTCATCAAATGAACGCTGGAGCAGGTTTCGGAGTCGATGGGATCGCGCCTGCCAGGATCGAGTCTTTCCTCGGCTGCGCTCGAGGAGATGGCCCAGATCTATTCCGTCGTATAGGCAGATGTCGCACGGCCTTATCAAGCCAGGCTAGTCTTGGGGGCGCGAAAGCGGACGGCGACCTCGTCGTGAAGTTGCCCTCCATATGCAGTCAGATATAGTCGCTCATCGGAGAGGAGGATGTGCAAGCGTGGTCCGACCAGGTGTCCACTTCAGGGGCGCCGCGGTGAAGGGGGGTGCGGCGCTGCGTGCGTGCCGTGCAGGGGGGGGCGGGGCACCCGCCGCGGGTCCCGCCAGGGGCGGGGCCTCTCGACGTCGGCGGTTTTTTTACGATACTGCACGCTGGGAGTGCCTCCCCCCGTCCGCCCTGAGGGGTGGGCTCCCCAGCGGCCGCCCTGTGCCTCGAGGCGCTCCAGTGCGCTGCTCCTCGTGCCCCCGGGGCAGCGCGACTCGTGCGCGCCCCCGATCGCGCCCGTGCAGTCCATCGCGCAGGGGCTCCGGTCGGGCGCCAGGCTCGGGCGCGCCTCGGCCTGCTGCGCGCCGCGATGGGGTGCGCGCCCCGCGCGCCCGCGCACGGGCCGCAGGCGATGGGTCGACGACCCGGCTCAGCGGTCGGTCGGGTCGAGGTCGAGGGTGCGGCGGGAGCTCGTGGCCGGCCCGCTCGCCGCCTGCCTGAGGGCCTGCCGAGGTCGGGCTCCAGGCGGCGAGCAAGGGAGGCTCGTGGGGTGCTCGCGTCGCCCCAGTGCCGTTCGAGCTGCTCCTGCTCTCAGGCTGGCTGGACCTCCTCCTCCTCCTCCTCCTCCTCCTCCTCCTCGTCCTGCTCCTCCTCCCTCCTCCTGCTCCTCCTCCTCCTCCCTCCTCCTCCTCACTCCTCCTCCTCCTCCTCCTCCTCCTCCTCCTCCTCCTCCTCCTCCTCGTCGCGTTCTCTTCAGGCCGATCTCGGAGCTGGAGGTGGCCGCGTCGGAGCCGCTCGGCACGTGTTTCCTACGGGTGCGAGGCGATGCGCGCCAAAGTCAGGACATGTGCACCATTCCTCGCTTCACTCCTCGCCCTCAAAGCTCCCGGGGACCTGTCAGGAGGGAAAGAAACACACAGACACAATTCATCCTCGATTTCCTTGAAAATGTGGAAAAAATGGGAAGTGGGGGGGAGACAAAAAACCCGAAAATATACGAAGATATGGGGAATCCTGTTACTTGTGTGTATTTATTTGGGTGTCCCAGGGCCCCTTCAACCTGCCCTCAAGATGCCTGAGGATTGTGTGCGTCTGCGGGCCAGGTTTCAACTTTGGCATCGTGAAAAAGTGGCCACCCATCGTCGACGGGCTGACGGCAGTGGCATCGGGGCGCAGATTCCGACGCATCCGATGTCCAGTATCAGCCGTCATCACCCTGCTGGTAGATGCTGTTTGGACGCCCGACTCAGCTATTCAATGGACCTTTCCATGTCCCGGTCGCTCGAACATCGGCGGGGCGACGGGGTGGCATGTCCCTGGCAAGGCGTAGATGAGTTGGCCGGATGTCGATGATCCAGCCCCTTTGGCTCCGGATCTTAAGAGTTCAATTTGCATCGTATTCTGGTCTCAAGTTGCGGCGCCATTTTGGCGGTGGGCTTGAGTCAGGGGCCGATGTTGAATTCTTTTGGCGCCTTTATCATCGCTTGCTTGCTCTGCCCAGTAATCGTCTAGCTGGGGTTCAGGTCGCCGTAGCAGCTAGGGCTTCGTGGCCGCGGGTTCGTAGAGTTGAAGTGGCGGAAGCGGCGGGCAAGGGGGTCGTCGTCCCTCGCTTTTATGCCCGTTGTGGTGTCGTAGATGAGGGTGACTTTCGTCGGTCCTGGGGAAGTGTGGGTAATGCAGATTCTACAGCTTGTACTCATTCGAACCCGTTAGCATATGCGGCGCAGGTCAATTATCAGACATCTTAATGTTTCTGCTTGCGGGGTCCCAGTCCTCAGGATCGGGCTGCGCGGCATCGGCCCCCCGTCCATCTTTCGGAGGCGCGAACGGAATCGCGGATCCAAGCCGCAACGGGTTCAGGAGAGCAGGAGCCTCAGTGGTGGCCAGAGTCCGATCGTTCACACTGTTCTCAGTGTCTGCTGTAGTGTCTGTTCCTCGAGCGCTCCGAGCGGTGTGCTGCCAGCGCTGCTACTGACTGCTCCGTGCGCCGAGTGCCGCGTAGCGGACGTGACCGACAGCAGTGGAGTGGCGGACGCGTGGGCTTACCAAGCCGACCTCCGACCGTCAGGGCCAGACGAAGCTTTGTGGCGTGACGTCGGGAAACTATTCAAAGAGAGAGAGAGACGCGTCCTTCTTCGATGTGCTGAGAACCGACAGCCACGTCAAGGCGGCCGACCTTGTCCGAAATTGGTAAGTTAGTCGCGTACGTCCTTTCCCGAGCAGCAGCCAGCTGAGCCGGAGTATCAGAGCACGAGAGATACGCAGATCACAGTGTGGAAAAGAAGGCGTTTGTTGCCCGACTACGCCTTCTCACAGCAGCAACAGACACTCTGTGGGAAATGAGGAAAATCTCGCTGAGCCAGGCCTGAGGACTAGGCATGAGGTCCGTACATTTCCTCCTCCATCATCATCTTCCTGGCAGGTGCTTGCAAGCCCACATAGCTTCGCTGAGTGCAGCCGCCGATGCCTCCGATGGCGTCGTAGCTCCGCAGCCCTTGCTAGACAGTCTCTGTGGCGTCCTACGTCCTGTTTCACTCCTGGTTCAGTAAACTGTTTCGTTTGCCACCGTGGGGAATTGACATCTAACTGGGGATTGGGTGCACCAAAGTCACCAGACGCAATTACGTATGGGGCTTGAGCTTTGGTTTTTTTGTAGCATGCGTGGACACTTTGCAAGTCAAGATCGGGGGCATGTGGCAAGATTGTCACAAGGGTACGAGCCCCTCCCGAGCCGAGTCTTTACACCGAACCTTTGTCGGGCCAGTGGCCGAAGGTGCGACGTCGGGCTGAAGAAGTAACTGGGCTTTCGAACTCGCTTCGCGGCTGGCATCGCTCACTCCCCCCCCCCCCCTCCTCCTTCCCTTCCCCTCCCCTCCCCCTCCCCTTCCGTCCCCCGCCCATCCCACCCCTTCCCTCCTTCCTCCTACTCCTCCTCCTCCTCTTCCTTCTCCTCCCTGCCCCCTTCCTCCTCCCCCGCCCCTCAGTCCGTCCATCTCGTTCCCTCCCTCGCTACCTCCCCCCCGCCTCCCTCCCCCCCTCCATCTCTCGTCCTCCCTCCTCCTTCTGCTCTCCCTCCCCCCGCGGCTTTCCGCGGCTTTCCGTGTGGTTTCTGGCACGCGCCTGCGCGCCTGGCGCGGCGCGCGACGAAGATCCCACGCCTTCGGCGGCGCGGGGGCCGCCAGCGCGCCCCCTGTTGTTAGCTTCTAAGACGACTGCGCGCGGCGCTAAGGCGAGAGACCCATTTTGTAAACGACCTCACCTCAATCATTGAAGCTACTGCTAACATTTACGAAATGTGCGCAGCAGTAAGGCGAGGGCCCCATTGTGCAAACGACTCGCCACTTCATATTTTCGTACGTGGTGAGGAAGCGCCTGCGACCCACCCGACCCACCCTAACGACGCGCCAGGGGATGCGACGGGGAGGAGTTACCTATGGGAAAAAACGGTGGTTGATGATCGTGATGATGTTGACGGTGACGACGATGAGGATGATGATGATGACGATGATGATGATCATGATGCTGATGATGCTGCTGCTGATGATGATGATGCTGATGACGACCATGATGATAATGTTGATGTTGCTGCTGCCGACTATAATGATGATGCTGATGCTGACACTGATGATGATGCTGATACTGATGATGATGGTGATGATGCAAATGATGATGATGGTGATGCTAGTGATATTTATGATATTTACGATGCTGCTGATGATGATTATGATGCTGATGAGGATGATGATGACGACGACGATAATGATACTGATGATGCTGGTGATGGTTACGATGATGATGCTGATGACGACGACGATGATGATGCTGCTGATGATTATTATGTAGATGTGTTGCTGCTGCTGATGATGATGATGCTGTTGCTGATGATGATGATGAGACTAATGATGCTGTTGATGGTGCTGATGCTGATGCTGATGACGACGATGATGATGATGCTGATGCTGCTGATGTTGAGGATGCTGATGCTGATGATGATGCTGATGCTGATGATGCTGTTGATGATGCTGACGATGCTGATGATGGTGATGATGATGACGATGATGATGATGACGATGATACTGACGATGCTGCTGCTGCTGATGATGATGATGCTGATGATGATGATGATGATGATGGTTGTAATGATAATGATGTATTTGCTGGTGCTGATCAGGATGCAGGTGATGATAATGATGATGAGGATGCTGATGCTGATGATGATGATGGTGCTGATGACGATGACCATGACGATGATAATGATGATGATGATGATGATGATGATGATGATGATGATGATGATGATGATGATGATGATGATGA
>CAUYUJ010003281.1:50935-80617 GCA_963575745.1 Prorocentrum cordatum
AGGAGGAGGAGGAGGAGGAGGAGGAGGAGGAGGGGAATGAGGAGGAGGAGGAGGAGGAGGAGGAGGAGGAGGAGGAGGAGGAGGAAGAGGAGGAGGAGGAGGAGGAGGAGGAGGAGGAGGAGGAGGAGTAAATCCAGCACGCGCTACTGTGCAATACACCTGCCCCAAGTCCCTCCAAATAGACCAAGGTGGGCATTTCCGATATCTGCGGCGTTCACCCGCCGGAAAGGTGAGGGCTCCGTGGACTTGCACGGTGATGTCCCCCTATGTTTTAGAAACGCGCAAAGCCTGACGCCGCGACAAATTGGTCATGAAACGCCTGCTCTCGCGGCGTCGCCTGTGGCGTCACGACATGGGGCCGCCGTTGGCTCCGAATGAGGGCACGCCGGAAGGTCAAGAAGCGCCCAGGAGCGCCCAGGAGCGTCTGGGAACTTTGGGCCGGTGGGCCCCTCCAAGAAGGCCCAGGATTGGGGACGGATGACTCGAATGGGCCTGCGGGCACTCAGCGCCTCGCGGCACGTTGGTGGAGCCTCACTCTACGTGGCGGCACATCCAGCGAGGGCTGCATTTTGGACAAGCGGCACCTCCCGTCGCGTAGCTGTCGGGCAGTGTTACAAGATGAGTGTGCGTGGTGCTGCGGCGAGGCCCCATACTTTGATCCTGTTCCCCCTACACCTATGTGGCTGGTGCACATGGCAAGATTTCGGATTATGCGTCGTGAGTAAATCTCTGGCGACATGTCCAGCCCGCCCCACCGAATCGTCTCGTGGTCTGGTGAGGAGGGTCCTCTAAATATGAGGACGATGGGGAGTAGGAGGAGGAGGAGGAGGAGGAGGAGGAGGAGGAGGAGGAAGAGGAGGAGGAGGAGGAGGAGGAGGAGGAGGAGGAGGGAGGATGAGGAAGAGGGAGGAAGAGGAGGAGGAGGAGGAGGAGAAGGAGGAGGCGGATGAAGCGGAAGAGGACATCGAGGAGGAGGAGGAGGCGGAGGAGGAGGTGGATACTGATGATGATGCTGATGATGATGATGCTGATGCTGATTATGATGATGCTGATGATGATGATGATGATGATGATGATGATGATGATGATGATGATGATGATGATGATGATGATGATGATGATACTAATGATGATGATGCTGATGCTGATGATGATGACGATGCTCAGTATGATGATGTGGCTGCTGATGATGCTAATGCTGATGATGCTGATGATGTTGTTGTTGTTGTTGTTGTTGTTGTTGTTACTGTTGTCGTTGTTGTTGTTGTTGTTGTTGTTGTTGTTGTTGTTGTTGTTGTTGTTGTTGTTGTTGTTGTTGTTGTTGTTGTTGTTGTTGTTGTTGTTGTTGTTTCTGATGCTGATGCTGTTGATGCTGATGTTGATGATGATGCTGCTGCTGATGATAATGCTGATGATGATGATTATGCTGATGCTGATGAGGATCAGGATGAGGATGAGGAGGAGGAGGAGGAGGAGGAGGAATAATATTGATGATACGAAGAAGCAGAAGCACATTAAGAATAATAATAATACTAATAAGAATAAGAGGAGGCGGAAGATGACATCGAGGAGGAGGAGGAGGAAGAGGAAGAGGAATAGGAAGAGGAGGAGGATGACGAGGAGGAGGAGGAGGAGGCGAAGGAGGAGGAGGAGGAGGAAGCGGAAGAGGATCGAGGAGAAGGAGGAGGAGGAGGAGGAGGAGGAGGAGGGAGGATGAGGAAGAGGAGGAGGAGGAGGAAGAGTATGATGATGATGATGATGATGATGATGATGATGATGATGCTGATGCCTGTGATGATGATGATGATGATTATGATGATGATGATGATGATGATGATGATGATGATGATGATGATGCGGATGCTGATGCTGATGATGATGATGCTGATGCTGATGATGATGCTTGTGATGATGATGCTGATGATGATGAGGATGATGCTGCTGATGATGATGCTGATCATGCTGATGCTGATGAGGATGAGGATGATGAGGAAACATAATAATAATTCTAATTATAATAAGCAGCATAATAATGACACTAAGAATAATCATACTAAGAAGAATAATAAGAAGAGGAGGTGGAAGATGGCATCGATGAGGACGAGGAGGAGGAGGAGGAGGCGAAGGAGGAGGAGGAGGAGGAGGAGGAAGCGGAAGAGGAGGAGGAGGAGGAGGAGGAGGAAGCGGAGGAGGTTCGAGGAGAAGGAGGAGGAGGAGGAAGAGGGACGAAGAGGAAGAGGAGGAGGAGGAGGAGGAGGAGGCGGAGGAAGAGGATGGATGATGATGATGATGATGATGATGATGATGATGATGATGATGATGATGATGCTGATGATGATGATGATGATGATGATGATGATGATGCGGATGGTCATGATGACTATGAAAATGATGATGATGATGATGATGATGATGATGAGGATGATGATGATTGTGATGCTGATGCTGATGATGATGATGATGAGGATGATGCTGATGATTGTGATGATGATGCTGATGATTGTGATGAGGATGATGATGATGATGCTGATGCTGATGCTGATGCTGATGCTGCAGCTGCTGATGATGATGATGATGCTGATGCTGATGATGTTGATAATGATGATGATGCTGATGCTGTTGATGCTGATGCTGTTGATGCTGATGCTGCTGCTGATTATGATGATGCTGATGATGATGATGATTACGATGATGATGCTGCTGCTGATGATGATGATGATGATGATGATGATGATGATGATTCTGCTGATGAGGATGAGGATGAGGATGAGGATGAGGATGAGGAAGAGGGAGGAGTTGGAGGAGGAGGCGGAGGAGGCGAATGAGGAGGGAGGAGGAGGAGCCCCGTCGGCTTTTCAAATTGAGTTGCTAGGTCTGGAGAAAGCGTTGCAGTTGTTCTGAAATTACCGTGTTCATTTTAGTGGCGTTTGATACGATTGCAACCTGAGCAAGAGCGCGTGCATCGAAACAAATAAATTACTCTGACGGTAGGGCCCGCACGAGAACCTTCAAACTAGTCTGGAAGTACTGTAATCCTCATCGTCGTCCTTGTGCGTGCACGGGATCTCTTCCTGTCTCCTCATCGCCCCTCTCTTTTTCGCCTTGTCGGATGCCCTCTTCCCGCCCCCTGATCTGCCTCCTCCTCGTCCTCCTGCCTCTACTCCCCCATCCATTTCCTCCCTTGCCCTTCTGGCAAGGGCGCGCAAGTTGGTTCTCCTTGGCGCCGTCGCCGCCACGACCGGGAGGGACACGTTCTCCGATGACTGGATCGCGAAGCCGTTGGTGCGACCCCTCGGGCCAGGCCGTTGGGACAATCCCGCCAGCTGGTGGAGCGCCGGAGCAAGCTGTTGTGACAAACCCGCGGGCTTCGAGCGGGGCGCCGCCGCGCTCAGGCGGGAGGCAACGCGAAACCAAACTCTGCCGCGAGCTGCGCCGCCTCAGCCTTGGAGCTTCCCGTTGTCTTGTCGAAATCCCCGAGCACCTTCTGCAGGGGCGCCGGCCTTCTGCAGGGGCGCTTGGGCCCAACCCAGTAGTGACGACAGGTACGTGTTTCGGATGAGCCCCTCCCATTTAAAGCATGTGGTGCGGGTCCCATATAGAGAAGGCCCCCGCTTGAGACGTTTTCTCAAGTCACTCATAGACGAGGCTCCCGCTCGAGTCGTCCTCCATATTTGCACCCGAGGGACCCAAAAGTGATGACAGTTCCAGGATTTTGATGACCCCTTGCGGATGAAGAATAGGAAGTGCGGGCCTTGTAGGGACGTGGTTCCCGCGTGAGATTTCCTTGCAAATTTCACAGACGAAGCCCGCGCTCGAAACGTCCTCCGTATTCGCACCCCAGGGGCCCAACAAGAACGGTACTTGCAGGACTGGGATGACCCCCCTCGGATGAAAAACGTGATGTGCGGACCCTGGAAGCCTCCCGCTTGAAATTTCGTTAATATTCAGTCACCATCGACGACCCCGAACCACATTTCGGCAAAACGAGTGTGTGAATGCTTGACTGTGTGCGTGGCGGATGTGCGAGTGCGGTGGTAGCGGTGATGATGTTGATGATGACGGTGTTGGTGATAGTGATGAGGCTGATGGTGATGTTCACGGCCTGATGCTGCGGGAGTGACTGATGGGCGAATGTGAGTGGATGAGTGGTGGTGGTGGTGGTGACGACATGATGGTGATGGCGATTTATGATCATGGTGGGATGGGATATTGATTGATGATGGGTGAGTGATGATGGTGGTGATGACGATGGTGCTGATGTCCGATGGCTTTGATGGGATCGTGAGTGTGCTGGTAATGAGTACGGTGGAGTGATGAAAGTGGTGATGCTGATGGTTATTGTGGTCGTGATGACTGTGAATAAACAGCACGATGCGAGGAGGGTGACTGAGGATGAATGCGCCCGCCGTCTAAAGAAACAACACCTCAGTTATGATTTTGGGAACAATGGTCATCGGCAAGAAACCCATAATGATGCGAGGAATGCGACTAATGTTCATAATCGCAATCGCTGTGACTCGAGTACTACGAAAAACGACTCGTGTACATTCAATTGCTCAGGATAATGCAACGTAGCGCCACCCATGTGCATAGCAGTGGTATTCAGAAACGTATTAGGATGAATGGTAGGAAAAACACCAAGAGGACGAGACAGAGGGATGGATGATCTGATGAGATATGGCAATCGTTCAGCGAATCGAGGATAAAAAAGGCGACAGCGGCAACAAACGGGGAGAGGGAAGGGTCGGGCGTCTGGAAGCCGTCAGTTTGACGAGGTGCTTCGGCGGATGCTTTCCTTTCCTGCTAGAGCCCCCCGTAGAAAAAGCAGGCGGGGGCGGAGGACGATGACGACGGTGATGGCGCCGACGACGCCGACGACGACGCCAACCATGACGACCACGACGACCACGGATGAGCCGCGGAACCGCAGGTCGGCGGGGGCTGCCGCCTCGTCCGCGCCCCCGGCCGCTGGCAAGCCCGCAGGCCCGCCGTGGCAGGGAGGCGGCGGGCGCGCGGGGGGATGGGGTGTGGAGGTGACGAGCAATGAGGGGGAAAGTGTCGGCCCAATGCGGGCACACGAACTCCAGCCTGAGAGTGAAACGCTCTGCACCTGGCCGCCGTGGGCGCCAAAAGAAACCCGCAAAAACTCTTAGCGTTCTTCCGGCTCTGGGGGAGCTCCGAGGCGGGGGGAGGCTGTGCAGGAGCAGCAGGAGGAGGAGCCTGAGCAAAAAGAGTAGCAGGAGGAGGGGAGGAGGAAAAGGAGGAGGAGGGGAGGAGGAGGAGGAGGAGGAGGAGGAGGAGGAGGAGGAGGAGGAGGAGGAGGAGGAGGAGAAGGAGGAGGAGGAGGAGCCTCCCCAGTCATCGCCGCTCACCACCCGCCCTCGCCCTGGCCCCGGCCCTCGCCCGCACGCGCGCGCGGGCCGCCAGTCCACGGCTCCAAGATCTTCAGCCGCGTGCGGGACCAGGAGGGGCACCCATTCGGCCCTCCTTCACCAGGGAGAGGGGAGAGGGTGGGAGGGCGGGAGGGAGGGCGTTGAGGCGACCGCCGATTCAACCCGAGGTGTATCAAGGATGCTCTAAGACACCCTTCCGTTCCGAGGTCCCTCCTCGTTCAGGTCATGTTTACATTTTGGGCCAGTTGATTCGAGGGAGTCCAGTGCGAGAGCCCCATTTGAAAAGGAACCGCCCCTATCCGTGCAGCTGTTACACATGTGCAGTCTTCTGGTGTTACATTCGAGGAAGTCTTCAGCGACAGCTGCACTCTGAGACGCCACCGCTATCCATCTGTGTAGCTGTTTCGGCGGCGAGCGAGGGGGGGAAGCGAGAAGGAGAACGCCTTTACAGAAGGCGGCGGGACTTCTCAGGGACCATCGCGCCGTCTGAGAAGTGTTTGTGTCCTCTGGGAAAGCTTAAGAGGCTTCTCAGAAGGCCGGGGCACTTCAAGCCTTCTGAGAAGGCCCGCCCCTTCTCACCCCCCCCCGCGCCCGCCGACTGTTGCACACACTCATGCTGGTGGTCCTATTTTGCAGGGAGCCTCCAGCGAGCGCGCCCCGGTGAGAACCGAGCTGCGAGGTTGTGAGCAAGGCCTACGTCGAATTTTCGAGCGACTCCGTGCCAATGCTCTCCTGCGGCTACCTGCTCTTCTGCCCCCCCTCTCCACGCTCCTGCATTGCCTCCAGGTTCTGACCTTTGCTCCGTTGCTCCTAATGTACAACTCGTTTTTTTTTTTTTTTTATTTTTTTTTTTTTATTATTGTTTGTTTCTCCTTTTCCCCCCCCCCCACACACAAGCTCTTGAGAGAGACGGCGGCGGCGCGGCGCCGAGGCGAGAGCCCAGATCGCAGGCACTGCTGCGAGGAGAGATCTCCGGGGCACCGCACGGGCCGTCCCTTTGGGGGCACGTCTCGTGTCGGAAACTGGAACATATAACCCGAGTAAGCGATTAAGGACCCCCCCCCCCCCTCTCCGGTGAAAGGATAACGCACCCGGCACCCGGAAGCGTTATCCTGGCACCAGGAGGGGGTACACCAGATCGTATTCGTATTCTTATTCTCATTACAATTCTAATTGGGATGCCACCCGAGGCGGGGCGCTGGAATTATTTATTTTCCTTCCATTTGCGCGGTGCTAATAATATCGCTCGGCGACCCCCCCCCCCAAATAATTATTTAATTACGGCGCGGTGCTAATGATAACGCCGGGGGGTTCCTTAATTGCTTCTCCGGGTTACATGACCAGTGGCGGGTTTAATTTCAATGCCTCGACTTTTGGAGGGTCGGGGGCGACGTCGGGGTGGTGTGGTGTATACTTCTCCCCCGTTTTCCAAGGGAGACAGGGAAAAATGGATACACCAGGATCCCGAACACACCAGGATCTGCGTTCCTGTGTGAATTTTAGCGCAGGGTCGGGAACTGCGTCGGTGTACAGAGCTCGTTTCCCCATCGTGTGGGCCTGGCAGGGAGGAGATCCCACAGGAAGCGGGATGCGTTCGGACGGGGCCAGGACGAGCACGAAACTCCGCTCCCGAGCGCTCCGCAGCGCTCTCGCCGAGCGTGCCGGAGCGCTCCGAGGAGGCTGCGGGCGCCCGAGGCAGCCCCCCTTGGAGCCGCCGGATCTCCGAGAGGTCTTCGAGTGGCCCGTGCCCGCTTGCGAGGGCCTTTCGGCCGGTGCCGCCGACCCCGAAGGGAGACGACGGCGACAACGACAGCGGTGGCGGCGGCAACGACGACGACGCTGACGTGGGCCAGAGTCCTCAGGGATGCTTCTTGGGGTCTCTTCGGAAGTCTCTGGGGGGCCTCTGGGGAGGAATTCTGGTGGGACCCTTTGGGAGCCTCTTGGGGGCCTCCTGGGAGCCTCTGGGAGTTGTCCCTGCGCGATTTTCTCCTCGTGCCAGCTTCGACTTGTGGGTCCGAGCTGGAGGAGGTGCTCTGGCGCAGACGGGTCGGCGGCGCGAGAGCGGCTGGGCCTCCCAGCGGGGCCGCGCCTCGTCTCGGGAGTGGCAAAGAGGGGGGTAAGGAGGAGGAGGAGGAGGAGGAGGAGGAGGAGGAGGAGGAGGAGGAGGAGGAGGAGGAGGAGGGGGCAGGAGGAAGTTCGTGGGTGGAGGAGAGGAGGAGGAGGAGGAGGATGAGGAGGAGGAGGAGGAGGGCTCCTGGTGCCAGGTAACGCTTCCAGGGTGCGGAAGGGTTATCGATTTGCCGGAAGGGGGGGGGGGTTCTTAAATGCTTCCTGGGTTAGGATGTCATGGCGGGGGCCATGATACCTCCCCAGACTTCATGGCGCCTCTTCTTATTCCAACACGTCCCTGGGCCCCCCCCCCCTGGGCCGCGCACATGCCGCCGGCCATGACTTGCGCTTCCCCCTCTTGGACGCCCCCCTCTTGGCCGCCCCCGATCGTCGCCGATGCATCGCCGACGCATCGCTCGACAGGAGCCTCAAGGCGGGAATGTCTCTCTACAGGATCAATACTCAAAACTTGTCAGAAGATAGTCCGGGGACGATTTTTCGATGCTCTTTCTATTACTTTTGCAGTGATTTTGACTATTTTTCATTTCTCCTTCAAAATCCGCCTGTAGGAGGACATGCCCGACCTAAGGGAGCCCGATTTTCTCCACGCCGGCGGCGCCGATGCATCGCCAGCGTCGCCGATGCATCGCCGATGCGGCGCGATCCTCCGGCCCCGTCTGCTCGGACCCCATCCAGGAGGCCTTTAGAAGTGCAATTGTTTATCATTTGTGCACGCTTGCCTGCAATGGTGCGCACCTGTGGTGGGTGGGGGCGCGAACTACTGCACGGTCGACAACGGTTGCATATCGAGAAATAATGCTGGGGAGGATCGGGAGAGGGAGGGGATCTTCGCCTTCAGATGGACAAGGAGTGCCCTGGCCAGTCTTTACATCAAGCTAGCCTAGGCTGTGGCGGTGGCGTGAACTCGGACCTCAACCCCAATGCCGGGGGCACCCTTGTGTGACGTGGGTGGCGACCCATTCGGGTCCCCCGCGGGCCGGAGGGATGGAGGAGGGGGGAAGGTTGGGGGAAAGAGAGAGAGAGAGAGAGAGAGGGAGAGAGACGTGAAGAGGGGGGATGAGGGAGGGAGGCAGGGAGGGAGGAAGGAGGGAAGGGGAAAGAAGCAGGACCCAGGACGGATGTGGGAGAGGAGGGATGAGGGGTGGTCTGGGAGGAGGCAGGGGAAAGAAGGGACGGACGGAGGACGCCGGGACCATGCGCAGGCCTCGGGCGACCTCCAGTGACCAAGGTTTTTCTGGGTCTGGGTCCTCTGGAGCTTTTCGGAGACTTCTGGGGAGGAGGCGGCGGCGGATGATAAGTAGGAGGAGGAGGAGGAGGAGGAGGAGGAGGAGGAGGAGGAGGAAGGAGGAGGAGGAGAGGAGGAGGAGGAGGAGGAGGAGGAGGAGGAGGAGGAGGAGGAGGAGGAGGAGGAGGAGGGAGGAGGAGGAGGAGGAGGAGGAGGAGGAGGAGGAGGAGGAGGAGGAGGAGGAGGAGAGGAGGGAGGAGGAGGAGGAGGAGGAGGAGGAGGAGGAGGGGAGGAGGAGGAGGAGGAGGAGGAGGAGTAGGAGGAGGAGGAGGAGGAGGAGGAGGAGGAGGAGGAGGAGGAGGAGGAGAGGAGGAGGAGTAGGGAGGAGGAGGAGGAGGAGGAGGAGTATGGGAGGAGGAGGAGAGGAGGAGGAGGAGGGAGGGAGGAGGAGGAGGAGGAGGAGGAGGAGGAGGAGGAGGAGGAGGAGGAGGAGGAGGAGGAGGAGGAGGAGTATGGGGAGTATGGAGTATAGGAGTATAGGAGTATAGGAGTATAGGAGTATAGGAGGAGGAGGAGGAGGAGGAGGAGGAGGAGGTGGTGGTGGTGGTGGAGGAGGAGGAGGAGTATGGGAGGAGGAGGATGAGGAGGAGGAGGATGAGGACGAGGAGGAGGAGGAGGAGAAGCAGGATGAGGAGGAGAAGGAGGAGCAGGAGGAGGAAGAGGACCAGTGTCAACCCAATGCGCATTAGCGATGTCGCAATCAACCCTCCAAGTTCCTGCTTCATAGGTCCCTACAAAGATTTAACTTCACTGCGGGACGTGCCCCGTTGGAAGATAACCGTCCGAGACTCCTCAACCGTGCCAAAACGCCATTCCTGAGAATTGAACACCGGGAATCAGCGTGACTTCTGCACCCTCATAATCTTTACTGTGCCGTAGCGTTATTTCTGGATTTCCAAACCAAATGACCCTTGAAGCGGCCGTGCACCGTACACGTTGGAGACGAATGTGCGCGGCGCTGAGGCGAGAGCCACATCTTGAAAAGGAGCCGCCCTCCATCCGTGGAGCTCGCACAGCCGCCGAGGCGAGGGCCACGTGTCGAGCACGACCCGCTGCTCCATCCGTGAAGCTGTTTCGAGCTCAAAGGCTCCAGGACCGTCGAAGCGGTGAGGAAGTCTCCGTCGAAGCGCCCAGCCCGCCCGACCCACACGTCACGGGGCGCGACAGGGAGGAATCAGTCATGTGGACCATGGATGGAGACGGAGGAGGAGGAGGGGGAGGAGGTGGAGGAGGGGGAGGAGGGGGAGGAGGAGGAGGAGGAGGAGGAGGAGGAGGAGGAGGAGGAGGCGGAGGAGGAGGAGGAGGCGGTGGAGGGAGGTCACCCCGCTGCTCCCTCGTTCGCTCGCCCTCCTCGTCCTTCTCGTCCTCGCGCTTTCCCTCATCTCCTTCCGCTTTCTCGTCGTCGTTCTCCTCGCCCTCCGCCTCCTCCGCTTCTTGGTTTTCCTCTTTTCTTCTCGTCGTCAAGATGCGGGCACTGGTACGTCAAGAGCTGCCCTCTTCTCCTCCTTTGATCCCTTCTCTCCTCGCCGTTCTCCTCTAATCAGTTCTCCTTCTCCATGTTTCCCTTCTGTCCCTTATCCTCCTCTTCCTCTTCTTCTGCTTCCTTCGTGCTCCATTCATCGTCCTTCTCTCTTCCTCCTCCTTCGTTCTCATCCACCTCCTCGTTTCCTCCTTTTCATTTCCTTCCTGCTCCTAGTAATTCTCATTCTCCTCATCCTCCCTGGAGGAGGAAGGGAGGAGGAGGAGGGAGCAGAGGAGGGAGCAGGCAGGGAGGAGGAGTTCGACGGGGGGAAGAGGGGTGGAGGAGGAGGAGGCGTAGGAGGAGGAAAACAGATGGTATGATGATGGTGATCATGATGATGATGGTGGTGGTGATGATGATGATGATGATGATGATGATGATGATGAGGATGATGATGATGATGATGATGATGATGATGAGGATGATGATGATGATGATGATGATGATGATGATGATGATGATGATGATGATGATGATGATGATGATGATGATGATGATGTGAATTGCAAAGGGCGCAAGTCTTATAAATATGATGAGGGCGGGAAGGAGGCCTCTTCTACAATCCCTGCTCCCGTCTACGCTGCCCCTTTTCCCGTCCCCCCTCCCTTGTCCCTTGCTGCTCTCTCACTGCTTCGATGCACCATCGCCCCAGCAGTTGCGGATAAGAGTGAGGGGGGCGGGTTCGTCGGCAGTCGGCAAGGCGAGACGGCAACACCGAATAAGCCCACCGCGGGCGCCGATTTTTCACACTCCACACATCGACCTCGCCACAGACGCGGAGTTTTTGTCTAAGCAACGTGGGTGGGTCGGGGCTGGGTCGCGGGCGTGTCGCGGGTGGTTCGCGGGCGAGCCGCCCAGCGTGTCGCCGAGCGGGTCGCGGGGCGGGCTATTGGCGACGACGACCGCAAAAGCGACAGCACCGACAATTCATGGCAACCCGGCACCGCGGAAGCCACTTGCGGCCACGCACTGCGGCCACGCGGAAGCCCACTGCGGCCACCGCGGAAGCCCACAGCAAAAGCGACAGCACCGCGGAAGCCCGCTGCGGCCACGCACCCGGGCACCCTGCGAAGCCGTCTCGGCCCCCTCGCTCTGTCGTTGGAGGCAGGCCCCAGGCTCGCCCGCCCGGTGAGGTTGAACTCCTCGCCTCCGTCCCCATGCCCCCCCACCTCCCCCTCCCCCTCCTCCTCCTCCTTCTCCTCCTTCTCCTCCTCCTTCTCCTCCTCCTCCTCCTCCTCCTCCTCCTTCTCCTCCTCGCCCCTCCTCCCTCCCCCTGCCCCTCCTCCCCCCTCCTCCTCCCCCTCCCTCCGTCCCCATGCCCCTCCCCCTCCTCCTCCTCCTCCTCCTCCTCCTCCTCCTCCTCCTCCTCCTCCTCCTCATCATCCTTCCTCGCCGCCGCCGCTCCGCCGCCATGGCCCCTCTTTATCCTCCGCTCCCTCGTGCTGCCCATGTCGAGTCTCGCGTTTTCGGGCGCGTACGCCAGACCACTGCTGCTGTTTCTCCTCCTCCTCCTCCTGCTCCTCCTCCTCCTCTCCTCCTCCTCCTCCTCCCTCCTCCTCCTCCTCCTGCGGCCTCCTCCTCCTCCTCCTCCTCCTCCTCCTCCTCCTCCTGCGGCCTCCTCCTCGCTCACCTCCCTCCTCCCTTCTCCTCCTGCCTGCCTCCTCTTGCCTCCTCCTCCTCCTGCCTCCTCCCCCCTCCTCGACGAGCTCCGTGGCTCCGCCCGCAGCGCGGCGCGGTCGACGCGGGTCGGCCTGATCGACGCGTCGAGGTGGCGGAGCGTCTGCCGGGGCGGCGAGCGGGAGCGTGGCGGCAGGCGAGTGCTAGGCTTGAGTCGGGCCTGTCCCCCTACAGGGGGACTTTCGACGAAGAATAAAACACACCCCACACACAGTCCAAACATACTCCAAAAATAGTCAGGGGACTACTTTTTGGGGTATTTTTTGACATTTTTGGGGTATCTTTTGGGGTATTTTTTATTTGTCGTCGAAAATCCCCCTGTAGGGGGACACGCCCGGCATAAGGCTAGGCGGAAGTACGCGGAGGTCGTCGTCTTCGCCGTCGACGCGTCAAGGCCTTCGAGGAGAGGAGGCCACATGCGAAGCCTACCCCTAACCGTCCACGATTTCTATTGGGGAGGTTGGGTTCGCTTCTCCAGGAGGAGGGATGATGAGGGCGGAGTGCCGCTGTGTCGAGGGATGTCGATTCACAGTGCGCGGGTTCGGCCTTGCCGGTGTTTCTGTTGCTGGGCCCCTGTCCACGGCGGGGATCGTGCGCCAGCAGTTCAAGCTCGGCTGCGCCGCTCCTCCCCGCTGAGCTCTCCCCCGCCTCAGTCCCTCGTTCGTCCTCCCTCTTACTTGCTTCCCTTCTTGCTTCTTCCCTCTGCGCTTCTCATCTTCCCCTTCTCTCTCACCCTCCTTCCCTCCTCCCTCCCCCCCCTCCCCCCCCTACCGCGCTCTCGCGCGCGCGGGGGCGTGCGCGAGGGAGGAGCGCGAGAGGGGAAGCGCCTTCTCTTCCTCCTTTCTCTTCCGTCGTTCCCCCCCCCCTCCTCCTCCTCCTCCTCCTCCTCCTCCTCCTCCTCATCCTCCTCCTCCTCCTCCTCCTCCTCTCCTCTCCCTCCTCCTCCTCCTCCTCCTCCTCCTCCCTCCTCCTCCTCCCTCCTCCTCCTCCTCCCTTCCTCCTCCTCCTCCTCCTCCTTCCTCCTCCCTCCCTCTCGCTTCGCCTCTCCTCCTCCTCTCCTCCCTCCTCCTCCTCCTCCTCCTCCTCATCCTCCTCCTCCTCCTTTCTTCTCCCTCCTCCTCCCTGCCCCCCTCGTCCTGCCCCCCGCCCCCCCCCTCCCCGCAGGGAGAGCTGGCGGTGCTGGAGCTGCTTTCGGCAGGCCTCCTGGATTCAGGGGCCAGGCGCGCGTCCCGGGAGGCGGAGGAGGAGGAGGAGGAGGAGGAGGAGGAGGAGGAGGAGGAGGTTCGGCGAGGTTCGGCGATGACGACGATTCACGCAGGCAAGCTGGGTGAAAAGCCAATGCAACAACTATAAAGTTAATAGGGTCTATGCGCTATCCCACTTTGTGGGATTGATCACTCCTGCACTCCATGCAGCTCATCATTACTGGTGCAGCTGCCGCGAGAGATCGTGTGTTCTGATCTCTGTCTCTCTGTAAAGCCTCTCGGGCCAAAAGGCTTCAAGCGCAGACTCCGTGACAGCCACCACGGTGCCCGATCTGTGCACTGGAGGTGGGAGGAGGATGGTAAGAGTTGCAACGTACAACCCACTGTACAACCCACTGGCGGCAGACCACGACAGATTATGTGATCTACGATGGCCTCCAGGAGTCAATTATGGTGCGAAACGGCGTCGCAACGAAGTGCTCTAGGCGGCCCACCCTTTCGGCCAGGGCGGCCAAAACAGCAACGCTGCACGCACCTCAGCCACTATTAGTAGCTACGGCAGGTGCCCAAAGCATCAGCGGCGTACAGGCGTTGGTCGCTCGCTGTTGGCGAGCCGCTCCCCGTTGGGGCCCTTGCCCTGTAACAGGTAGCGGCGTTTGTAGAATCGGCTAGTGCCAGGTACAGGAAGTCCTATACATGGCTTAGCGATTAGATGCGCGCGCGTCTCGCATCGCGCAGCGCATTGGGCACAGAAAACAAGAGGCCCGTTGCGCCATAGTCTATGAGAGCTATGGGCAGCACGCACTCCCATCGGAAGCCCCTGACACGGTTGTGCCAAGAGGCCTCTGCGCGTGTGTCGATTTCTACCGCAGGTGTCGCAGTAGTATTTCATGCCACGCTTTATTATAGTGTGCCCTCTCGTGTCAATCAGCAGTGGTCTTGCACGAGTGGGCCCTTCATAGGGAACAGGGTCAGCGTCGGCGAAGTCGCAGCTCGCGCAGCGCCTGAGTATCCTCAGGGCCATGCGCAGTGTGAAAACGGCAGAGCACTCTCTTGCGTGGCGAAGCGCTTCGGCATACCCATTTTTGGGATGCATCAAAGCGCCCTGTTTGGCAAACTCGTCAGCTGCTTGATTGCCCAACCACATTGCCAGAGGTATCGCATCACGAATTCTCTGACTATCGCTGCGGTGGCTGGGTATCCAGATCACATCAATGCCTTCACGCCCAACGTCGTGCACCAGGCGCCAGAATTCACGCCAGAGTTCCCCAAGGTGATTTCGAACGTGAGCACCTGAACCATCGCCACGATCCCATGCTTTCTTGAGTTCCAGGTAGTCTGTGACTATGACGATGTTTCTCGGCCCCTTGTGTCGGAGCGCTATGATCGCTGCCCACAGTTCGCCTGCCCCCGAGCACGTCCATGGGAAACGTACTGGGCCATATGCAGCCCCAAGCACCCCGCCCCGATCATCGATCATGACGGCTGCCCAGCCGGCACGCGCCAGAAGAGGATGGTGAGCTTGCTTCCCCGATCCGTCAGTGCACACCAGCCCTTCGAACCCTCCATTGGGCGGTTCGCGGAACCAGACAACACGGTCATACTGATGTGGAGGTGGGAAGCCGTAATTCGGGTCGTAAGCTGGGTCAGGGAAGAGGCCCTTGCACGTAATGTACGTCATGGGGTGATTGTCACCGTGCTCCACACGCCCTTGTGCGAGTAGCCTACGTTCATCACCGCACCAATCTTGCCTTTCTGCTGCATGATAAAGACAACGATATAAGCGATGTGACGGGGTACCTTCTTCATGTTTACATAAGACACACATGGGATTTGGTGCCGCCCCATGTCGGAAGAGGCGATCCTGCGTCCAAAACCCTCCTGCAACCCATGTCCGAATCAAACCCGCACCTTGGTAATCTTCTTTTTCCCTGAGCTCTTTCACCAATTTGGCAGCGGGTTCAAGTAGAGGTACTCCCTCGAAACCTTCTAGTCGGCACTCGCTTAAGATCTTTGCAGTAGTGGCTTGGTCCACCAACTTCCTCAGCGTGTGAACCCCTATCTCATGCAAGTCTATGAGCAGACCTTGGGGTGAGACAGACTGCATCGCAGTCTGCCTCGAACCCTGTGCTGTTATAAGGCTGGCCATATTACTGGGCATGTACCATTTGTCCCAACTGATGGCTTCCCACCCCAGCCGTTTAAGAGTAAGGAGTACGGCTCCAGCTGGTCCAAGTACTGCTCCCCAGTTGGCCGGCCTGCTCACCGCGTAGCTGTGGGCCATCTTCATCTGGTTTGGCGTGGCCCATCCAAGCCATAATGCTTTCAGCCATGTAACCAGAGGCAGCGCGTTGGCGTCATAAGTCGGGTCGCACTTTGGGTCGTCAGACAACATAAACTCGACTGTCCGAGATCGCCCACGAGGTGGCCCGAAGATAGCAGAGGCAGCGGTGGCTCGAAGACTAGCAAGTTGCGCATCAGCAGCGCCATGCACACGCATCCCATAAGTAACAGCTGGTAGTCCTCCCGCTCTGTAAAGCCGACACACTGATCGTCCTCCGCACGCGAGCCTGCGAAAGCGTGTAATGCGAACTTTCATTTTAAAGGCCCGTTTGCTCTGAACAGGCCTTCCAGCTCTCATCATTCGTCTGTCAACCCCGAGCTGCTTGACGATCCTTTTGGGCTGAAATCGATAAGATGAAAGCTGCACCGCAATCTGCCTGGCAATTTTGTCGTGGCTAGCAACTACTTGACCTTTGTCCAGGCTAACTTTCATTCTACGCTGCTTGAATTGTTCGCAAGCAAACTGAGCTGCCTGAGTTACAGTTTTGACTGCGTCCTTTGTTTGTCCTCCAGCCTGCACGGTGGAGTCGTCGACTACCACCGAGAGGTCGATACTAGGCCATAGGTAATACATTCTGTCATACATGTCCATGGTACAACATTTCATGACGCTTACAGCGAAACCACATCCTGCAATCACTCCACGGTTGGTCATGATAACATTGCTCATGTGGGATCCAAATTTGATGGACCTTCTACCCCCATAACAATGTAACAGCATGGCCATTCTGCGTCGTGGGAATCCGTGACGCACAGCAGAGTCCCAGAGAAGATCATGATCGATGGTCTCGAACGCTTTGGCCAAGTCTATTAGGACCGCTGCTGTGTGTTTACCCATGGACTTTGTGGTCTCCACCATCAGGGCTTGCCTCCAAACTGCTTGTTCCGTGCTGCGGCCAGCACTGGCATATTCATAATGTCTCTTATGCCCTGCATTCCATCTGTCCTGTTGTGGCTTGCGGGCTTTATTGTATACGCGCAGCGCGTCGGGGAGCAAACCTATCAGGCGATGCCCCCCGTCGGGCTTGGGTAACTGAGGCAACAGAGTGTTACGTAAATGCTCAGGTAACTTGCCGAGGCATTCCGCTTGATGCATCACTTCAGCAAATGCCGTGAGGCACTCATCCGAAAGCATCGCCATCGAACGAGGCCGTATTCGGTCAGTGCCCGAGGCAGTTTTGCAGCTGAAAGTTCTGGCAGCAAACCTGACATCCTGAGGAGTAAGCTTTGGTGGAGGCTCCTCATCGCCGAAGTCGTGTATCTTTTCGCAGAAGGAAGCAGCACCATCAGTATGCTCCCAAACCTGCTTCCAGACATCTAGATTTTCTTGGAGCCTCTGTGCGTGAGCAACTACACCTCGTCCTTGATGCTCTGCGCGTGCAGGCGCCCAAGTTTGCGGCGCCTTGCTCCAAGCGTGCGCCTTGGCGGTGGTGTTTTGGACTTGCGTCTGTACCTCACGTTTCCAAAGGGTGAGTCGCTTCTTGGCACACTTGATTTCAATGCTGGTTGCTTCTTTTGCCGCAGCCCAGCTCATGTCTCGCAGCCAGTCTACGCATAAGCACCATTCCGCCGTAGCGCGCATGATCCAGGTATTCCAAGTAACATCTGTGTTTTTGATGTTCCGGAGCTTTCTGATGGTGCGGAGGCGATCCTGGATGAACTTGGTGGTGACTGCCATCCCACGGTGCAATGCATTAGCTAGGTCAATGCACGTGTTGCCCGCCTTGCGCCACCAGCGTGATAGCTGACTGCCTTCAGCCACTGCCTTAGAGGTACTGCGTATTGCTGCCACTAACTTTAACTTTGGTTTATCAAGATCTCCACGCCCTTGATACGGCCTAACCTGATCAGGAGGAAGTTGATACCTATCAAGGAGCTCTTTTTCGGCCTGCATGGCCCATAAGGCGTAGGCCCAAGTCAGATCTCCCTGATCACGAACAAGCTCGGTTTCTTTTACAACTTCCGTATAGTCAGGTGGAGGCCGCGGAGCTCCCATCGGGAGCTCCGTCGGCAGTGGCTTAGGTAGGCACATCTGTTGTATCAAGTTGGATCCTGCTCCTTCCTTTAAAGTGATCCCAACACCCCAATGCGTAGCAATAGGCAGGCCCTCAATCCTGTAGACTGACTTGACCATGCCACGCAAAGTATCAGAGACGAGGAAATAGTCTATGGTCCTCCCTTTTCCTGCACTACATGTCCAGACATTTGGCGCCACAATAGTTGCAGGGAAAGTCCTGAGCTCCCCAAGGTCTACGAGCTCCTGAGGCGTCATGTTCCAATCGGCCCCTAGGATAAACGGTCGCCCCACGGCCCTGATCCATCCCAAGACGTCTCTGAGGAGGTGTTTGTTGTACAAATCAACGCCAGTACCTGAGTAAAAGTAGCAGGAGATGAAAAAGAAGCCTCCTGGTACCATTCCTTCGCAGAGCTGAGCATGGAACCTCTCCGACTGCGGGTACTGAAACCATCGTCCCAATGAGGGCGGTGCTGCCATGGCTATGTCAGCCGTCATGGCGACCCCAACCCCTGCAGACGCAGCATGGATCGTCTTGCCTTCTTTCGCGGAGGTGAGTGCTGCGTGCCATCCTTCGTGTTTTAACCTGGCAATTACATCTCCAATCTTTTGCTTGAGAAGTTTATGCTCCTGGATGGCCATACCGTCGAATCCCAGCCGTGCAAGCATCGCTCCGACTGCTGAGATTTTCTGTCCCTCCGCTTGGGCCGATGTAAGATTGACCGTCGCAAGCTTCCAAGTGGCTTCGCCTCGCGCGTGCACGGTCCTAGTTGGGGCCGTGATCTGAGAGTGCAGTTTGAGGGTATACGGCATCTCAATCTGACTCGCTAGAGGAATTAAGGGTTGGTCCACACTACTTGCTCCATCGGAGAATGCAGCAGTTACCGCCACTGTCGGAAGCAAAGCTTTACATTCAGAAGTGAGGTCAATCGTTTCTGGACTGCTTTCGTCAGCGGTCAAGTTAACAAATCGTTCATGCACCAAAACTTCATCACTTGTGAGGTCAATGCTCTCCAAGACTGCAGAAGCTTGTTGCAGCGGCACGGCAGGCTCCAAGGTCCCTATCAGGGAGACGGTGGGCTGCGCCCTGATCGCGGGGACTGGGAAACCCGTATCAGGCCAATCAAGGTCCACTATATTATGGGCCCAAAACTTCGACGTCGCACTCGAGATCGTTGCAACCTTCGAAGTAGTCGTTCCCTGGATTGGCTCCAGGGCAGCCCGCCGCAAAGGGCATGATGCCCCAGACGGCGTTCCCCCCTCCATGCATTGCTCCACCTCCCTACCTGAGCGCGAAGCTTCAGGCCGGGCAGGATCGTAACGCAGAGGTCCTGAGGCATTCGAGGAACCAGTACCCGTTCCCCCCTCCACACGATGCTCCACCTCCCGCCCCGAGCGCGCAGCTTCGAGGTGGGCAGGATCGTATCGTGGAGGTCCTGGGGCGCCTCGCGACGAGTCGCTGCTAAATATTCTTCGTCTCGCGCTCCTGGATCGCAGCCGCCAGGCGCTCTTCGAATGTGGGCGCACCTTCATCCGCGTGCTTGGTTCCCTCGGCGGCAGCCGGTGCGGCAGCAGCTGCAGCAGAGGCCGCTGGAGCAGAGCCAGCACCATCGTTGCCGACCGCTGCGGTGCCTGGCACAGGGTCTCCTCCTCCAATCTTCCTCTTCTTACCTTCGAGCCGTTGGAGTTGCTCTTTTTGGGCCGCCTGGGCAGCCTTGACTTTGTCGAGGGAGGCCTTGAAGTAGTCGGCCAACCCCTTCTGGATTTGCTGCGCCACTTCGTCCTTCCTCTTCGTGAGCTCCTCCACCTCCTGAGACTCGAGGTCATACAGCTCCTGTGCCTCCTGGGTCCCCAAGAAGTCATCCATGGTGAGGATGTTCTCCAGATCCAGCCGTCCCTCGCAGATCTCGCGGATGCTGATCTTGGGGGCCGTTTTGGGGGTCTCGGCGGCGTACTGGGACTGTAGATCCAGCACCGCCTGCTTGTGTTCCTGCCTGGCGTGCTCGAGCTGGTCCTTGAGGTTGGCCACCCGCTCAAGGACAGCGTCTCGGGACTTCGCCCAGCGGTCGAGCTTGTCGAGGTCCTGCTGGATCTGTTTCTGGATTTCCAGCTGGATGCCCTCGAACTTCTCCAGGCGCTGCTTCGTGGTGGGTGGGCGAGGCTGGGCAGCCTTGGCCAAGGCCACCAGGCCCAAATAGCGCTGTTCACCCACCGGGTCTCCAGCGTCTCGGGCCATATCCGCCAGCTTCTGAGCGTTGTCAGCATCCATGAAGGTGACGAGGCCTTGAGGCAGCGGAGCCTGAGCGGTGCGCCCATCGGGTACACCTCGCCTGTCGTCTCCTCCTTTCCCACCCGCTCCCTCACCTTTGTCTTTGGCTTTTCCTCCGCCCTTGGTTCCTTTGACTGGCCCTGGGAGCAGAGGAGGCCATTCGAGAGCGAGGGGTGGAGCAGACAGAATCCCTCCATCGGAGGTCTCCTGTGGATACTTTTTGCCCTTGCCCGTAAGTGATGTCCCGCACTGACGACAGAAGATATATCCTTTGAGATTTTTCTTGCAGCCACAGTTGGGGTTAGGGCAAGTGACACCGCGCTTCGTCCCATCGGAGATGTACCAGTCCCAGTCCTCATCCTGGCTCGTATCACGAGGCCAGGTGCGAGTCCAGGTTCCTCCCCAACGGCGACGACGCTCCTCCGTCCATGGTGGCACTGAAGTGCGCCGAGCAGAAGCAACAGCAGCGCCTTTGCCAGCCGCCGCGCCTTTGCCGCCACCGCCGCCATGAGCCATGGAATCTCCGACAGGAGTCTTTGAAAGCTTTGGCCCGCAACGACAATTAGCCGTTACGAGTGTTTGTCGCTGCGTACGCGCAGGGTCGCCACCTGCGCCGTAACGGCTGGAGGAGGAGGAGGAGGAGGAGGAGGAGGAGGAGGAGGAGGAGGAGGAGGAGGAGGAGGAGGAGGAGGAGAGGAGGAGGAGGAGGCGGAGGGAGGAGGAGGAGGAGGAAGAGGAGGAGGAGGAGGCGGAGGAGAAGGAGGAGGAGGAGGAAAAGGGGAGAGGAGGGGCAGGGCCGTTTCAAGGTTCGGATATGGTTGGTGTGTTTTGGGATGTTTTGAAGTGCTTAATGGAGGAGGATCGCTTGGGAGGAGGAGGGTGCCGCGCTCTGTCCTGCCCGTTGATCCTTGCACTTAATTGTTGTGTCGTTCGTGACTGACCGACTGGAGAGGGGGAGGGGGGAGAGAGGAAGAGGACAAGCTAGGCTCGCTCCCGCCACATCTGACATCATGTCCCGCCCACCATCCTGTCCCATCACGCTGCTTTTTCTCTATCTGCCGACGTGTGTCTTAACGGACCTGGAATTCCGAACTGCGTGCATAGGATGATGATGAGGATGATGATGATACTGATGATGATGATGATGATGATGCTGCTGATGATACTGATGATGCTGATGATGCTGCTGCTGATGATGCTGATGATGCTGATGATGATGAGTATACTGATCCTGATAATGATGAGGATGTATAATAAGATGATGCACACTACTATGATGATGATGATGATGATGATGATGATGATGATGATGATGATGATGACGATGATGATGATGCTGCTGATGATGATGATGATGCTGATGTTGATGGTGATGATGATGATGATGATGATGATGATGCTGATGATGATGATGATGATGATGATGATAATGCTTATGCTGATGCTGATGCTGATGATGATGATGATGATGATGATGATGATGATGATGATGATGGGTGATGATGATGATGATGATGATGATGATGATGATGATGATGATGATGATAGTGGTGATGATGATGATGATCATGATGCTGATTCTGATGATGATGATGATGATGATGATGATGATGATGATGATGATGATGATGATGATGATGATGCTGAGGATGCTGCTGCTGATGATGATGGTGGTGATTGATGATGACGATTGATGATGATGATGCTGATGATGATGATGATGATGATGATGATGATGATGATGATGATGCTGATGCTGATGCTGCTGCTGCTGATGATGATGATGATGATGATGATGATGATGATGATGATGATGATGATGAATGAGTAGGAGGAGGAGGAGGAGGAGGAGGAGGAAGAGGTGGATGAGCAGAAAGATGAGCAGGAGGAAAATGAGGAGGAGGACGAGGAAGGAGTAAGACGAGGACGAACAGCAGCAGTGGGGGCTGAAGTGGAAGGAGCGGGAAGAGCAGGATGAGCAGAGAAAGGTGGAAGAGTGGAAATGAGAGGGGAGACAAGGATGAGGAAGGACTCGGATCCAGAAAAGTGGCCCGCCATTCTGATCGGCGGGTGTAAAGCGCCGGTCTCCAATTGAGGCGCACGCTGCAGCGGCAGCACCATTTTGAAGGACCGACACCGACCGGGCGGTGAAAAACCATACGACAGAAAAGCACATGGAATTGTGTGTAGCGTATGTTCGAAAATATTTGCCAGCGTGGACGCCAAACAGTGAGATGTTGCATCGGATGTGTAAGCTATGTACTGCAATCTACTTATGAGGTGTGATCTGTGTGGCGTGGGCTGCGCGTTGGAAGCTTTCTGGTGCAATCTATGTGGTATGAGCTAAGTCCTTTCTGGTGCAATCTATGTGGCATGAGCTAAGTCTGTGTTGCAAGCTACGTGGGGCAGTTCATCTGGTGCAACATGTGTGGTGTGAGCCATGCGGTGCAAGCTACGTGATGCACTCTATGTGGTGCAATCTATGCAGTGCAGTAACAGTTGGTGTGAGCAATGCGGTGCAAGCTCGGTGGTGCAATCTAAATGGTGTGTGTGTGTGTGTGTTTGTTATGGTTTATGAGCTGTGTGGTGTAAGCTATGTGGTGTAATCTAAGTGGTATGAGCTATGTGGTGTCAGCTATGTTGTGCAATCTATGTGGTGTGAGCTATGTAGTGTACGCATGGTGCTGCCACGAGGTAGCTACGGGCGGCAGCGTGGCGAAGCCTCGTTGCATCCACCCAGCGCACGAAGCGGCCACGAGGCGGCCTCGGGCGGCAACGTGGCGAAACCTCGCCGGACTCGCCTAGCGCACGAGGCGGACACGAGGCGACCACGGGCAGCAACGTGGCGAAACCTCGCTGGACCCACCCAGGGCACGTTGTGCCCACGAGATGGCCTCGGCGGCAACATTGCGAAACCTCGCCAGACCCACCCAGCGCCCAGTGGTGGGGATGTTTTCTGTTCATGTGCGACAGCCAAATATTGGTTGAGCATTTGTGAGAGCGCGGCCTTACGCCGTCCAGAAGATGAGCCACTCATGCAGCGAACCACCTGGCATTTTACGTATTCTATGACAAGTGGTTGAGACCACCAAGTTTATTTGATGATCCAGTGCTGTGGATGCCGAGCAAACACAAAGTCGCGGATGGTCTTGCAGACCTCACCACACACTTGGGGACGTCTTTTACAAAAACGTTCCCAGCAAAATTCGACACGAGGAATGCCAACATCATCGTGCAGATCGACGGGGGTACGTGTCCCGCAGCTTTTGTCGTAGTTGGGCTATCCACCATACCTGGCATGCTGCAGATATTCATATGCCTGGTCGTATTTCTTTGGTCGAGTCCGAAGCGATCGGGTAGAGAGTGGGGCGAGGTGGGTGATTGAAGCGATGAGTGCACCCGTCAGCGAGCTGACTTAGTGATGGGAAAGGACGAGACGGAGCGAGAGAAAGAGAGAGAGGCAGAAACAAGAGGAGGAGGAGGAGGTGTATGAGGAGGGGAGGGGTCAGATGATGCTGCTGCTGATGGTGGTGGTAGTGGTGATGCTGATGATGATGCTGATGATGATGATGTTGATGATCTTGGTTCTTCATATATCTGCTCTTGGCGTTTTTTTTCTGTTGTTTTTGTTTGTGTGTTTTGTTTTTTCTTTAAATCTTTCATTTTGCATGCTGGGAATTATGTTTTCAGCGTTTTCCAGTAAGAGTACTTAAACGCTAGAGCAACGATTCATCCCCCACACCATGAGTGGGTTTCTTGTTTTCGTGGAACACCCTCTCCTTCTTCTGCTTCTCCCTCCTCTTCCCTTACTACGGCTGCTGCCATTATTATTATTACTACTACTACCACTGCTTTTGCTACAGTTGTTATGACTGCGACGACTACTACTACAATTATCCGTAAGGGCTTCGTCCCCTGCCGCCGGCCCCCTCTCTCGGAGAATGGGCCATGGAAGAGCTAAGTCATGAGGCTTTGGCGCTGTCGTGCAGCAATACCGGAACTTCATGCGAGGCCGATTCGCAATCGGCAAAACCAACTGATCACAAGAGGGGTTACCACACAGGGCGATTGGTAAGACGTGTATGGTTTACGAGCTTGGTTACCACACCTTGGGATTAAAGGGCCGAGGGGGTACTCGCAGTTTGGGTTACCACGCCTTGCGATGGATGTGCGTGAGGGGTGACACCGAATTTCAGAAATGTGGCAAATCCGCTGTGTTTTTGGACACTGACCTCGCGGATCTGCGTGAGGGGTGGCACCGAATTTCAGAAATGTGGCAAATCCCCTGTGTTTTTGGACCCTGACCCCGCGGATCTGCGTGAGGGGTGGCACAGAATTTCAGAAATGTGGCAAATCCCATGTGTTTTTGGACCCTGACCCCGCGGATCTGCGTGAGGGGTGGCACCGAATTTCAGAAATGTGGCAAATCCCTTGTGTTTTTGGACCCTGACCCCGCGGATCTGCGTGAGGGGTGGCACCGAATTTCAGAAATGTGGCAAATCCCTTGTGTTTTTGGACCCTGACCCCGCGGATCTGCGTGAGGGGTGGCACCGAATTTCAGAAATGTGGCAAATCCCTTGTGTTTTTGGACCCTGACCCCGCGGATCTGCGTGAGGGGTGGCACCGAATTTCGGAAATGTGGCAAATCCCCTGTGTTTTTGGACCCTGACCCAGTGGACTGCGTGAAGGGTGGCACCGAATTTCAGAAATGTGGCAAATCCCATGTGTTTTTGGACCCTGATCCCGCGGATCTGCATGAGGGGTGGCACTGAATTTCAGAAATGTGGCAAATCCCCTGTGTTTTTTGGACCCTGACCCCGCGGATCTGCGTGAGGGGTGGCACCGAATTTCAGAAATGTGGCAAATCCCCTGTGTTTTTGGACCCTGACCCCGCGGATCTGCGTGAGGGGTGTGGATTTCGAGCCCCCCCAGCAATTCAGACAACGCGCCCAGGGGGTGCTAAAAATCCTGTTTGGGCCTGCCCCCCCCTCAAACTACAACCTACGACTGGTGCAGGAAACTGCGAACCTCGCGCCTACAGCCTGGTGGCCCCACAAGGGGGCCGGCGGACTTAAACTACTTCTGTTTCTATTTATACCACTAGCACTACTGTTATTGCTACTAGTACTAGTGCTATTACTATTACTACTACTACTACTACTACTACTACTACGATTTATAATCATTATCTTTATTACTACTACGACTGCTAGTACGACTACTACGACTACTACGACTTACTACGGCTTACTACGACTACTACCACTATTACGATGACTATTCTTATGATTAGTAGTACGACTACGACTATTACCACTACTAGCACCACGACTACTACGACTCGAAGTAGTAGTGGCACTACTGCTCCTACTACGTATCTTACCATTATCACTACTCTGATTACTGCTACTACTCCTATTTCAATTTCTTCTGCTGCTACTACTAAAACTAATGTTCGTAGCTGTAGTAGTAGTATTACTACTACGACTACGAGTGCGAGTACTATTATTGCTACTCGTATTATTATTCGCATTATTGCTACTACTGATACTACTACTACTACTACTACTACTACTACTACTATTCGTACTACTACGATTATTTTTACTACTACTACTACTACTACCACGTACTACTACTACTACCACCACTACTACTATGTTTTCCCATTATTGCTATCACTATTGTATTTACTACCACCACTACTACTACTACTACTGCTACTACTACTACTACTACTACTACTACTACATCTACTATTCGTACTATCACTAACTACAACAACCACAACTACTACTACTACTACTACTACTACTGCTACTACTACTACTACTACTACTACTACTACCAGTACTACTACTACTACTACTACTACTACTGCATGTTTTCGTGCTCCTTCCACCCACCCTTCCAGGGAGGCCCCGCCAGAGCGAGGAGGGTTTCGGAACATCATACTATTTACACGGTTTGGTTCCCCTCCGGATTCTGCGTACATGCAAAAACGTACATATAGGTACGTGTATGTATGTATGTATGCATGCATGCATCTATGTATGCTTTCATGTCTATATGTATGTACGTATGCACGTATGTCTGTATATACGTACGCGTACATACATATGCGTATGCATTTACACATGCACATACATATACATATACACACAAATGCACATGCATATACATAGACATATGCATATACATGTGCATCTACATATACATTTTACATATGCACATTCGTTTACATTCACACATACATTTCCACATACATATACTATACATATGCATATACATTTTTACATACACATGCACATACACACACGTATACATTTACATAAGCATATACATATACACATGCATACACACATACACATGCACACACAGCCATATACGTACACATCTACATGCACACATACACATACATACACATACACATACACATATACATTTACACATACATATGCATTATATTTACACCGGCGTATAGATATACAGACACATATGCATCTACGTATATATATACATTTATACATAAATATACGTATCCATATACATATGCATATGCATATGTATATACATCCACATATCCATATACGTATGCGTATACATATACATATACGTATCACATACATATACATACACTTATACATATACATATTCATCTACGTGTACATATATACATACATATCCCTATTCATTTATATGAACACATGCATATTCACATCCGCATGCAATTACACCTATATAATTATGTATACATCCCTATGTACATGTACATATATACATATACACATTGTAAGCATGTGTCCCAGGAGCTGGATCGTGCTGTTCCGTCTTGGAAGTTAGGAAACAGCATGTCAAGAGACGTCCTGGTGCTAGAATCAGCGGAGTTTATCTGCAATGAAATGGCGGTACCAACCCCTAACTGGCGCGCCCCAGAAGGGGGCGGGTCGAGGCCCGTGTGCGTTCCACCGAAGCACCAACCGCTGTGGGTTACTGCGTCTTTGATGCCATTCAGGTGCTACTTATTCTAGAACTTTTCAAGATCGAAGGCGCAGTGGTAACACCCCAGAGTTGCCTTGCCTTGCCTCTTCCCCATCCTACTCTCCTCCCTCCCTCCCCTCCTCCTCCTCCTCCTCCTCCTCTTCCTCCTCCTCCTCCTCCTACTCCTTTGCTTCCTCCTCCGCCCCCGCGGCAGTGCGCCGTCCCAGGGCCCCGCCGCACCAGCAGGACGCGCGCGCGTGCGTCGATGGGGAT
This sequence comes from Prorocentrum cordatum, assembly GCA_963575745.1. Classification (NCBI taxonomy): domain Eukaryota; class Dinophyceae; order Prorocentrales; family Prorocentraceae; genus Prorocentrum; species Prorocentrum cordatum. The sequence goes on from CAUYUJ010003281.1 coordinate 78,028, forward strand.
TGGGGGGGGGGAATGGCGTGCGGTGCTGGGAAGGTGGACGTGGACGGGGGTTGGCAGGGGAGAGGGAAATGGGAAGGACATGCAGAAAGAGGGCAGGGAGGGAGGGGGGGAGAGTGGAGTGGGGGGGAGGGGAGAAAGGGGCAGTGGGAAAGTGACAGAAACGGGGATGGAGAGATGGAAGGGGAGGGAGAGGGTGGCAGCGAGGGAGAGGAAGCAAGGGGAGGAAGGGATGGAGAGGAGGCGCGGCACAGAAGCGAAGCGGACACGGATACGCCACCCTGACTGACAGGCGCGCTGGCGGACCCCATCGCAACGCCGCAGCGGGAGGAGGGAATGTGGGCGCGGTTGCCCGTGGCCAAAAGGGCGGGGCTGGCGCCAGAGTGCGCGCGGTACGTGCGATGACGCAAAGGGCGTGCCAGCCCAGGTGCCAATGGATTACGGAGGGGTGAACGCAGCGTTCGGTACAGCCCGCGGAATGGGGCCGGCCTGGGCAACGCCAGTGGGAACGGGGCGGCCGTGCGCTGCAAGCGGCGCTCGATGCCCGCCGACCTTTGGGTGAGGAGGAGTCGGCAGCGATGTCATCTTGGGACACGCGCTTGGCTGGGTGTGGTCGCACCCCAGCATGAACTTCCACTTTGCGCCCTCGACGCCGAGCGAGTGCACGCACCCACGACGATGCGTGGCGGCACTCCGCGACGGCTGGCCAGACCACGCGCAGCGCTGTCCTGGCCAGTGCTCTGCGCGGAACGCCTGGGGTGCGAGAGTCCATCCCAGGCGTCGTGTGGCGGGCGCGCACATCGAAGCAACGGTCCCCTCCCGTGCAGCGCGCGTTGCGCAGGGGGGGGGGGGACGTCGCGTCCGACCGAACGAGCGGGCGGGAGCGCTGCGCTGCAGCGCTCCTGCAGCCACGCTGCACGTGGGCGCCGCCGCTGAATTTGTGACGCCCCACGCATCCCGGCGGCGAGCGAGGGGGGAAAACGAGAAGGAAATGGCCTTCTCAGAAGGCGGCGGGCCTTCTCAGAACCCCTCGGGCCCTCTGAGAGGTTTTCTGTGTCATCGGGGAAGGTTTAGGAAACTTCCCCAGAGGCCGGGGGCCTTCCGAACCCTCTGAGAAAACCTTCTCCTGTTCATTTCCCCCCCGAAGTCGCCGCCGACACAGATCACCCCCGACCCTTCCAGACCCCACGGGAGGGTTGTGGAGACACCACCGATCAGACCACCCCAACCCGATCCGAAGGCCCCAGTGTGCCTTCACTCCCAGAGGGGGGGGGGCGGCGAGGAACACCGAGAAAACACATGTGACACCCGTACCCACCCCCCCAATCCGAAGTTCGGGTCTTCTGGTTGGGTTGGGGGTGGTCTGGTAGGTAGTCATGGTGGACGCACCGCGCATTCCCGCGCAAGCCAACAGCAGCTTTGCCAGCCGATGCGCCGTATGGGCGCCTGGCATGCGCGACGCACCGCGCACCCCCGCGCCGCGCCCTCGCCGCTGAGGGGGTGCGCGCACCCACGGCAAAGGGGGCGGCGGCACTCCACGGCGCGCCGAGCGCCGGGGGGTGCCAGAGCTCAGTGCCACAAGGCACCCGGGCGTTCAGAGGAGGAAACGGTACCCACAGGGGGGGCCCATGCCAAGAAACACCCTGCTTGCCTCCAGGGTGCCCTGGGCTCCTTGGATTTCGATGCTTTTGCTGTGGAGAGCGCGACGTTCCCGCACCATAAATCAATGGACGTCCTGGGGTCTCAGGGTTGGGTTTCTTGTGGACTTCCTTCCACTGTATACCGCTACCATTACCTCATTTCCCCGTTTTCGGGCCTGGTGGGGGGCTTTCGTCGTCACCGCTGGATTCGCGTCGGAATCCCAGTCAGAACGCACCCCGGGAACGGGCTGGGGAGTTTCGGTATGGGTAGTTTTTGGCTTCGCCAGGCGTTGTGTGCGGCGGCCACGCGGTGTCCCCACCCGCTGCACAAGAACGGGCTTGGTGCGACAACGGCTTGGCACGGAGCGAGGCTAATAGTCACCTTTGCCCGGCGATTCGGTTCCGTGGGCCGACACCACCGCGTCGCGCTCGAACTCGCCTGCGGGGGTGGCATGCGAGAGGCGACCGCGACCGCTGACATCTTTATTTCCCGCGCGCAGGATTTCCTTATACCTAATATCCGCATGGCCTGGCGCGCGTGCCGTTCCCGCCCGCGGCGACGCGCCGTCAGAGCCTCGTGCGCTCGTCTCATCGTGCCCCCTGAAGTTATGCGTGCGATACTCGCCCCAGCTTGGCACCGCCAGCTCGACGAGACGGCGTTGCAAACAGCAGAGCCCGTGCGCGGGGTTTGCGCTGGGGAAGAGCTGGTCACCCCGCTGGTGCGTTACCAGCCAGCGATCGACCGCGTGCACCAGACGTGGTTGGCAACTGCTCGCGCCAGCGCCCGCGCGTCAGGAAACTGCCGTGGCGCTGGTGAATTCGCCGACGCAGCCTTAGGTTCAGCTCGCTGCCTTGCGCGAACAAACCATGCTGCAGCGATGATGGTGGGCCCTCGTCTCTGGCGCGCGCCTGCAGCGTTTCGGATGTAGCGCGCAGCGTGAATATCAACCTGA
>CAUYUJ010003282.1:0-80616 GCA_963575745.1 Prorocentrum cordatum
TTTTCTGTTTTTTCTCGGCAAGCGCCAGACTGTACATGCGCGCCGCGTGAGGGGCGCGATGGGGCCAGCAGAGCGTTGCGGCAGCATTTCAAGCAAAACTCATGACGAGGGGGGGGAGGAGGAAATGGAGGAGGGGAAAGATGAGGAGGGAGAGAAGGGAGAGGAGTCGTAGTAGTAGCAGTAGTAGGAAGAGTAGGGAGGAGGAGGAGGAGGTGGAGGAGGAGGAGGAGGAAGATGCGGAGGAGGATGGGAAGGAGGGGCTGAGGAGTTGGAAGGATTGCTACGCTATGCGCATGGCTCAGTGAAGCCTGCGCTCGAAATTTACGCCTGCTCGAGCTCTACAGCGGGGCGAACGCGATCGATCCAAACGAAACTCTGCAGTGAAACGGGATCCCTTATCAGCGTTGCCTCGACGGCCTCGGGAATGAAACCGCCAAAAAGCTTCGCGGCCTCTTCTGGCGTTACCCAAATGCAATCAACAGGAGGCTCGGGGATGAGATCTGGGAGCATCAACTCGGGCAAGTGCATCGCCACATCAACCATGGGGGGCGCATCAGCCACGGGATTCTGGTGGATCTGCTATGTGTCCCAGATGAGCTGCACTAACCCATCGCCATACATATGCTTGCCGTGCTGGAACACCTGCTGCTTGCCCCCCGCCCCGAGCCGCCGATACATAGCGAACACCTCCGGGCGGGAGGTCCGCAGGCGATACAATCGCATGCGGAGCCTCTCGCATGGTCGGCACCGCCAGATGCATACACCTGCGTGGTTGCGTGCCATGCGATCCGCTGCGCGCACATGCACCAAGTTCGTCTCGGACGGGTCGGCGCAGCGGCTGCACACAGCCATCGCGGAGCCCGGGTTGATGGGGTCTGAGGGCCTGAGTTGACGGGGTCAGAGGTTCGCGCCGCGTCGGCGTCGAGAAAATCAAACCCCGCATCGGGCGGCGATGCGTCGTCGACGCAGCGCGAACCTCCGACCCAATCAACTCAGGCCCCAGATGGGTGGCTGCGAGAACGAACGCAGCCTGAAACTGGGCTTCGAGAATGAACGCAGCCTGGAACTGGCTTGACACAGACAGGCTACGTTAACAACTTGTTTGGGGGGTGGGGCATCTCGAGCGCTTCATTTGTCCTACCGCCTTCTTCCCCTTTCGGGAGGTTTGCGCCATCCTTGCAACGGCGCCTTGCAACTCATCGGGCTCACGCTAGATGGGGGCATTCACTGCAATTGATTCCTCGATGGCCTCCAAGATGGCACCAAGCCTGCGCCCACAAATGATCCCAATGGCATTCCAAAAGACGCCAACCAATCCCCGATCTGCCCCAAGAGGGTTCTAAAAGGCTTTAACCTTCCCACGAGGCTCCGAGGACCTGCCTCACAAAGGCTTCCGTTCAACAGGGCCCCTGCGTTCTCAAAATGATGTCGCCCTCCCCCGATAACAGCACGTCCTCGGGGGTCGCTCCTTGATGGGCTGGTGGAGACACGCGAAGCGCCAGGACTTGGGAGAGGGTGAGCGATACATGCGATAGTGCAGCAGCGCCAAGAGGGGGGGGGATGACGAGGATAATGATGACGAAGACTTGCCTACTCCGTTTGCCACATTGCCTTCCCTTCTGATCTAGCAGTCCGACAGCCATTGTTCATGTCCACGCTGTGTTTAACCGAACTAGCTTCCCAAACAGAACTTGCATTGCAATGTTGGCCACCGTCCGGGCAGTTGTTTGTGAAGTCGCATCCGAAGTTATTGGAACAGCTCTGGAATTCAAACTTGAACGCTGGACATCGAGAGCTCTGGATTTCCTGGGGAACCTCTTGGGTTCGAGAGCATTGGGTCAACGGCAAGTCCAGGGCCAGGTGGGAAAGTCGGCGCGCGGCCGCGAACATTCTCCAACGTGACGTCTTTCAGTGAGCAAGTGACCGAGCGGGAGATGGAGGACAGGGAGGTGGAGGGGGACGGAGGGGAGGAGGCTGCATGCATTTTGTCGCATCGCAGTCCGAGCTGAGGCTAGCCTTCAGCTCTGACAGAGCGCAAACAAACAAACGTACGTAGCGCTCTAGGCAAACCAAGAGTTCAAAAAGCTGATGCTGCAACTGAGCGATGGTTAAGCTGGGACTCCTCCGCATCGCGCGCCGAGGCTAGCCGTCAAAGCTCGGCGAAACGGAGATCTCAACACGAGGCAACCGCACAAATCTGTACCGTGCGTGCCAAGGTTATGATTTGTTGTGAGCACCAGCTGGACACCTCGCAATCAAAATCAGGAGTTGCTGAGGCAATGCTTGACGAGCAGGCTCCACGTCTCTTCGGGATTGTTGAAACGCTTGCAATTGAACCTCTGATCGACGCGCTCGCCCCTCTTGAGAACGCGCCAGGCAAAAGTACGCGGATCTGTGTACACGCCGAATTGGCCGATACACATGGCTGGTTTTTTCTTGGTGGGGGGGCCAGGGTAGGGGTGCTTGCTGCTGGATGCCGTGCCTGCGCCATGACTCGTGGCGCGGCCCCTGCCGCGGCCCTTGCCCTTCCCCTGGCCGCGGCCCCTGCCCTTCCCCTGCCCGCGGCCCTTGCCGCGGGCATCTGCAGAAACAGGCGATGACTCAGCAGCGGGCCGACGCAAAACACGTTTAGCAGCGGGCGCAGCAGCGGGCCTCCTCAGGTGACTGGAGGTCTCATCCTCGTCGGCAGTCTCCTCGGAGCCCCCCATGTCCTCCGCCTTCGCTGCGCGCGCCTTGCCGAGCTTCGCCTGCAGCCGACTGGCGACGTCCTCGGCAGACGCACTCGCTGCAGGGCGCGGCGCCTCTGCAGGCGAACATGCGTTGGACGGCAGTGCAAGCTGAAGGCCCGGGCTGCCCGACGACTCGCTCGTCGGCGATGCCGATGGCGACGCGGCGGCCGCCCCGTCCATGAGCGCGAACCCGCCCGACCCAGCGCGGCCAACTGGCAGCATGGACTGGCCGACGTCGGGGAGCCCGGGCGCCTGCTGCGGGCGCGCGAAGATCTGCAAGCCAGGAATGCCAGGCTGCTGCCCATGCTGCATCGCGTTCATCCAGTTGGAAGCGAGCGCCTCGGGAGGCCCAACCCCTTGCCTCCTGTAGCCCCAACCCTCCTCCTCCATTATCGTGCCCAAACGGTTTTCCTGAAAACTGTGTTTCCAAAGCTGTCCGAGCTTCCCCATCCCCGCGACCCCCGAAAGGACCTTTCGGGGGGTTGGATCCTCCTTCTCCTTCTCCTCCTCCTCCTCCTCCTCCTCCTCCTTCTCCTCCTCCTCCTCCTCCTCCTCCTCCTTCTCCTCCTCCTCCTCCTCCTCCTCTTCCTCCTGCACCTCCTCCTCCTCCTCCTTCTCCTCCTCCTCTTCCTTCTCCTTCTCCTCCTCCTCCTCTTCCCCCTCTTCCTCCTCCTTCTCCTCCTCCTCCTCCCGCGCGTCCCCCCATGCGAGCCTGAAGGAAAGCGTGCTGGGATGCCGCGGGGGCAACGCGAGCCCGCTTCGCCCCCGCGGCCACCGCGCTGTGGCTCTGTCTGGCAGGCAACGTCCTCTGAAAAAGACCGAGCTGGACCGAGTCCACCTTCGACGCCACTGGGTGCTTCTCACCGTAGGCGGCCTCGAAGAGCTGCGGGTGAGCAATGCGAAGATCATTCGGGTTCTGGCCCCACGTGACGATGAATGGCAATGCCCGAGGGGGCGTGACTCCGCGCCAGTACCTCACGGACGTCGTCACGTCCCTCAGGGTGGCCATGGGGTCGATGGACGCAGGCCCACTGGCGTCTCCTGTGGCGAAGGCAAGCAACGCGACGACGTGCACCTTAGTCGGCTCCGATGGGTACATCACGTTGAGCGCCCGCATGCGGAGCATGATGACCTCGAGCTTGCGGCCCATGGTTGTTGCAGGGTCGAGAAGCACTGCCCAATCGTCCTCCGTGAGGTAGTGGTGAATGTGAAGGAACGTTTGGAGTTGTTGCCGATGCGCTGGTGCCACCCCTGTCGTCTGTGCAGCGTTGACGGCCCTGGCGATCGCAGCGCGATCTGCGTCCGGGAAGAGGCTGTTCGCGAGGTCGTTCAAGGCGTCTGCGGCGGCAGCGGTGTCAATGGCACCTTGAGTGGCAATCGCCCTGTCGATGAGAAGGCGCTGCTGCTGAACCGCCGCCTGGAAATCTCGCGATCCAACCGCCATCCCGTTTGCCACGCTCGCCGCCAGATACCTGCTGGCAGCAGCAATCGCCGCTTGCACTGCCATGGCCAAAGCCTCGAAGGTGCAAGCTCGATGGACAGGGCAGTCGGCGCTCCAAGAGATGTTCGAGCATGAATGTTACCAAAAAAGGGAGGAGGAGGAGGAGTAGGAGAAGGAGGAAGAGGAGGAGGAGGAGGAGGAGGAGGATAATCACTTGGAAGGTGGCAGGAGGAAGTGGAGCAAGACGCGGCCCAACGATAAGGGCCCGACAAGAGTGCCCCACAAGCCGTCTGAAACGGACCACATCTGATATTCATGTTCTTTGTCGGGGGTCTCGAGAGGCCCATTGAGTTGTTCTAGTTTCGTGCGCAACATGTTTTGGAAACGAACCCCGTAGGGAATTTGGTTTAGAAGCAAGTCCCTTGCTGGGTGCTGGGCCTTCTTGGGGGCTCCTGGGTGGGGTGCCGAGGCAGAAGGTGCCAAGCGCGGCACAGTGACTAGGGGCCGCTCCCATGGGGGGCCCTCCCGTCCCTCCATTATACGCATTTGCGTTCTCCTTCCGCTCTCCTCGTCGTCCTCCTCCCAGTCGTTCCCTGCTTCCTGTGTTTCCCTTCTCCCTCCCGCTCCTCCTCTCCTCCCATCCTCCTCCTGCCGTCCATGCATGGGCTTTTTGTTTTGCGGCAAAAAATGATCTCGATTGCATATACCTCGCGAGGCTAGCCTTCGGCGAAGCAAGACAAAAAGCGGGAGAGCACCTGTCACTTGTAGCGGCATTGATCTATGATAAACACACGCTGACAACCAAACAATGCTTGCTCGAAACGGTTTTCTGGTGGTACTTTAGCTTGCTAAGTGTGGTTTCGACTGCGCGCTAGGCTATGTGATCAGGTGGCTCTCTTTCCAACTAGACGCACGCATCAGAACTCCTGTACATCCCAAAAGTGATCAGCAAAGATACGAGATACACATCGACCCCTTTCGATGATTCGCAAATTGCGAACTGGTATCTGCAAGGCCAGTGCCCTTCTGGCCGCGACCTTCCCAAGGATAATCATGCGATGCGGTGTGCGAAAAAAAGGCACTGTCACCCTAGCTTGGCCGAGTGAACTGGGAAATGAGCTTGCGTGCTTTCTTGACCTCAGCGTTGGCACGCTGCTGCTGCTCTCTGCGTGAAAGCGGCTTGCCTCCGCCCGGGGATTTCCCTGCAGATTCGAAGAGGGCGCGGATGCGCTTGGCCTCCGACACAGAGGCAGCGCAGTCCCCGGGCGGCAAAAGAACAGACGACTCTGCCAAATCCGCCTGCCACCGTCAGGCAGGTACATGAGCTCAAGCAGGAACATGCCGCCCAAGCGGGCATACCTTTTATAAGTTTCAAGCATTTGAATGTAGCACATACAAGTAACCATGATTGGGCGGCGGATCTGCGAAGCATTGGGATCACCGTGAAGCTCGCGAGCTTTAGTTAAAAGCGGGGCGACTGCTGCAATGACCATCGGCGCGGGGTACGCATTTCCCGACGCCTTCAGGGCCAGGGACTCAGACGGCAAATCCTTGACACTGTTCAGGGGTAGCCCTTGTAGCCCAAACCGCTCCACAGGGGTCAGCAACCTTGGGAACCAAAGCGGGGCCCAGACGAACGCACGTAACTGACCTGAGCTACTCACCATTTCAAAAGCGGTGTACATATCCTCCTTCCTCTTCTCCATTTCCTCCTCCTCCTCCTCATTATCTTCCCCCGTCTCATTCGCATCCTCCTTCCCCTTATCAATTTCCTTCTCTCCATCCTCGCTCTTCTTCCTTCTGTTCGTTCTTCGCTCGTTGGCCAGACTGGTTCAGGGATGGGGCATGCGTTTCGAATCGGTCCTGCAGTACTGGCGGTTCGCGTAAGGGAGGCGTGCGTCGCCAGCCTTGAGTACCCAGATGTATCGGTTCTTAGTGGTCAATGTGGGGCACCTATCGACGAGTATGTCCTTCCCCCAAGCCCCGTTCTGGGAGCGGTCGACGTTGAAACAGCAGATGCTCGACTCCGAAACGAGCCCCTGGGCCAGGAGGCGGCGCACCCTCTTTTCGTAATACGTTAAGCTTCTCCTCATCATCGGCGTGAGCGCCTCCAGGTCACCCGGGGGCAGCTGGGCCAGGAAATCCTACCAGCGCGAGAAGAGGGCCGAGGAGGAACACGAGAAGAGGTGGAGCAGGAGGAGGAGGAGGAGCAGGGGCAGGACGAGGAGGAGGAGGAGGAGAAGGAGAAGGAGGAGGAAAGGGAGGAATGGGGGACGACGGGGAAGATGAGAACAAGATGGAGTGCAGGGAGGGTGGCGACGACGAAATGGCCGCTTCCTGCAGCGGGCGTGTCTCGAACGGCTGGAGAGGTGGAGGCATGGGCCCAGAGGCCGCGCGGAGGCCTCTGAGCCATACGCGGCGCCTCTGCTGCGCCGAACCGTAATCAATCGAGTCAAGGCTGACGGCGTCCCATTGGAACTCCTTGACCTCCTTGCGGAGGACACCCAGGACCGAGTCCAGGAGATCTGCAATGCCTAGGGCCGACAAAACACCAGGCGAGGCGGCCAGACCAAACCACGGCAAAGCTGACCAAGCCCGGGGCCAACCCAGGACGTGGGCCCCGATTGGGGCCCCGAGCGATCCAAGCGAACCGACCGAGCCGATGCCAATTGGGCTCCCAACGTGCCAGGCACATTCTCGAGCAGCGTGAACAGAGCGACACCATCCTTTAGGAGGCATGCCATCACCCCCTCCCCCAGGAACAAGTAGCGAGGTAAGGTGGGAGGGGAGGTGTTGGAAACGGAGGGGGGGGGGTGGCATGGGAGGTCGAGGATGAGTATCAGCAGGAGGAGGAGGAGGAGGAGGAGGAGGAGGAGAAGGAGGAGGAGGAAGGGAAGGAGGACGAGAAGGAAAAGGAAGATCGCAACGTTTGGGGATGGTTTGATGCATCGCTTGGAACCGCCCAAATAGATCCTTGATGAGCTTGATTGCCATCGTGAGCACTTGAAAGTATATGTCAGAACGGGGGTCATCTCGACCCTTCTTGAGGCCAACGGTCGACCAGGGGGGGCACGGTGGACCGCTCACCTTGCGCGAGAGCAAGGGCGTGGTTACGAATGGCGCGTTGGGGTTAGCCTTGAGCGCTTGGCCAAACGCGCCAGCGCTCAGCCGACCCCGAAGCACCATTCGTGGCCCACCCTTGCTCTCGCACTATCACCAACCCATCGCATCCATAGACTGATTCGAGCTGAATCTGCGTGACGTCGCCGCTGCCCTCCCCGAGCGACGCGACGCCTCTGTGGGCGGAGGATGGATTGTCTTGCGGGGGCGTTTTCTCGAAGCCTGGGGAGGGTGAGCTTTCTGAGCCTGCAGGGGAGGGGGATCGTTTGGGCCCGGGGGGGAGCCTGGACCAAAATGGCCCTCCAAAATTTTGTCATATGGCGTCTCAATGTCCATCACATTACGGCCGACCACAGAGACGTTCATGAGAGAGAACGCAGCGCCGCACCCGTCGACCCCAACGCAGGGCAGGCAGATCCGAAGCGGGCGCTGGAAGCAGTTAGCGAAGTCCTGGCCATGCTTGAAATCGACCTGCGGCGTAAGGGCGATCAGTTCCTTGCATCGTTTCCCCCAGGACTCCACAGCCGTCTGACTCCGACGTGTTGCAGCCTGATCAGGGGCCTCCTTTTCCTCCTCCTCCTCCTTCTGCTCCTCCTCCTCCTACCCCACCTTTCCCTCATCGTCCTTTTGCCTACCTCCTCCTCCTCCTCCTCCTCCCCCTCCTCTCCTTCCTTCCCCCCTCCTCCTCGCAAGTCGCTCCTTCGACCTCCTCTGCTTCCTTCCTCCTCACCCCCCCCCCCCCATCCGAAGCCTTCGATCGAGCGGCAGGCATGGTGGGGGCGAGAATGTAAGTAAAGATCTGTATCTTCAAACTCTGATTGCAGCTGTGGGCTCACGGGCTAGCCTCGTTGAGCCCGAAGCTGCGGGGAGGGGCAGGAGCGATCGTCATGGCACGCTTGCCGAGAAGGGCAGGGGAGGCACCTCGACGTTTCCCAACGCATCGATCGAATCGGCGGGCAGGGGGGGCCGCGCCATCCCCTGGGCACGCTGAGCAGTGAGCAGAGTCAGGGAGAGGAGGAGGAGGAGGAGGAGGAGGAGGAGGAGGAGGAGGACGAGAAGGAGGATGAGGAGGGTCAGGACTTGCTAGATTGCGTCGGAGCCTCGCGGATCAGGACTTGCAAGATTGCGTAAGGAGGAGGAGGGGGACGGTCAGGACTTGCTAGATTGCGTCGGACCCTCGCGGGTCAAGACTTGCTAGATTGCGTCGGACCTTCGCGGGTCAGGACTTGCTCGATTGCGTCGGACCCTCGCGGGTCAGGAGGAGAAGCACCAGCTGAGGAGGAGGGACGACGTCCCGTGTACGCCCCGTGTACGCCCCGTGTACGCCCCGTGTACGCCCCGTGTACGCCCCGTGTACGCCCCGTGTACGCTGTGCGTCGGGGGGTCATGGGCGTACACGGGGCGTACACGGGGCGTGCACGGGGCGTGCACGGGGCGTACGGGGCGTACGGGGCGTACACGGGAACAGGGGGGGTGACAGTTGAGACGTGCATGGGCAGACGCAGCCGACGTGATCAGTTGGACCCTCGATCCCGTATCTCAGAACATTCTGGATGGTGGTCGGAAGGGGAGGGAGAGCGCGAGGGCAGCAGAGATTGGAGGCAGAGAACATACACACACAGGGCGATACATGTGTGCAGGAGAAAGAAGTCTAGTAGAGGAGGAGTGGAGGTCACGTGACGACGCGCATGGCATACGCCTTTGAGGCAAAATCACTTGCTCGCAAGAACAAACTTGAGCTTCGAGGGGCTAGCCTCCTCGCGTATCGGCCCATCGCCCTCTGTGCCCGGGCCTGAACATGAGGCCGCGAGGCTGGGCCTCAGGGCAATGCACATTGAAAAGGCAAGCATGTCACAGCACCTGTAGAGCTCTCACGGAGTCGGCTCCTGTGGGCTCATGCCCACGCGCGGCAGGGACGTAGCGATCAGGACGTTACTCCACATCACCGTGGTCAGCAGCACCTTCCTCGCCCTCAGCGCCTTCCTCTAGGTCATCCTCAGCCTCCTGCTTGAAGGACGTCAGCTTCTTCGTCGAGGTCGTCACCAAGTCCAAAGCGGCCTTCACGACGCCCGCCAAGCTCTTCATGAAGTCCGCCTGAGGAGCCTTCTTGGTATCGAGCGCCGTCTTCATCGTCGTCTGGAGAACTGCGAGGGACTCCAAGGTTCTCTCAGCCGCCGTCATGTGTCTGGTCTGCACGTACTCACTCATCGAAGGGTCCGAGCACTCCTGGAATAGCTTGTCCAACTCATCAGCCTTACCCACGATCTTGTCGTAGGCCGTCTGGACCCGCTTCAGCTGCTTCTCGGTGAAGAGGCCCTTGTCAGGATTAGCCTCCCCATCATCCGAAGGCTTCGCCTGCTCCTGCTTCACCTTTTTCGGCGCTTTCTTGGTCTCCTCCACCTCGGCCTTGCGCTTCAAGACCTCCTTGTCCTCGGTGGCGTCCACGGTCTTCGTCTTGTAGCGGAACACCTCCCACTCCACTTCCCCTGTAGTTGAGTTCATGAGTTTGCGGGCGTTCGCTTTGACGTGTGTCACCACATGCGGCTTGAAGTTCTTATTGAGCTCGTCCTCGGTATGCCAGAACGCCTCGCCCTCGTAAGATGCTGACTTCGTCGTAGTCCTGATTTTCTCAAGCGTCTGGGTAACGAACAACTTCAGGTTGGGGCCGTATAATTCAGCGGCCCTCTGGAAGAACATTTTTTTTTCATCATCAGGCTGATTGTTGAAGTCCAACCTGTCCTCGACGACCATGGCGCGCCTGAGACGGGCCTTGAGCGCGACGCATTTCTGGCAACGCCAATACGCCTTGCTGCTCTTGCCCTCGCCTGGGTTGAAGATCGCCGAGCACTTTCCGCCGTCAGGGATGCACAAGTGGCAGGTGGTGCACTTTTTCGGAGTCGCTTGCTCGCTAGCTGACTCCGCCGAGACTGCTTCCACAACGGGCGCTGCAGCAGCGGCCATGATTGTGCAGTGAGCTGCAAATGCAAGTCGGACGTGAGAGCGCAAGCTGACGGTGCTGAACAGCTGGAGCCAAAATTTGGCTACTGATCTTGTCATGAGATCGTGCACCCCAAACAGTGTCTGTAGACCAGCAACGCGTGCGAAGCTTTTTCGGAGGGGCCAATCCAAGCCCGACATCTGTTTGTTCAAACAATTTCAGCAGGCCAATCCAAGCCCTAGTCCTGTCGTGCATGCACTGTTTGGGAACGACGGCCATTGTGACAGCGTTGGAGATGTCAAGCGGTTGCGATCAGTGAGGGCAGGGCTTTCGGACCCGGGCAGGTGCCAGCGCGTTCGACATCTTCGGCTTCGTCAAGCGAGGGGGAGGGGGGTCACTCGGCCTCGAATGTCGGAGGGCCCCTGGGGCATGCACAGGCGGGCCCTTTACAGCATTTAGAACCCTCTCGGGCGCCTCCAGGAACGGTTTCATGGTTGTCGCCCTCCCAATCGTTTTCCTCATACGCTTCCTAACATTATCTTTCTTTGCGGCCTCTTGAATCCTTCCAAGTACACAAGCTTCCCCTTTAGTTTCTCACTCTCTCTCTCTCTCGGTCATAATCTCTATCCCTCTCCCTGTGTCCCTCGCTCTCCCTCTCTCTCTCTTTTTCTCTCTCTCTCTCTCTCTCTCTCTCTCTCTCTCTCTCTCTCTCTCTCTCTCTCTCTCTCCCAATGCAGACATCAATCACGTTCCCCCCCAGTTTGCTGGTTGGGGTCTTCAGAGTCCTCGAGGAGGGCTGCCCGGGAATATTTTGAAGCCTCGCTGGGGGACTCATAAGGGCCGCTTTGTGGCGGCGTGGGCTCTTAGGGGCACTTCGGGGCGCCTGCTTTACCGACGCCTTCGGCGAACGAGGAGGAGGAGGAAGAGGGGGATCAAGAGGAGGAGGCAGAGAAGTTGGAGGAGGAGGTGAAGGAGGAGGTGGACGTGATTGGCACTCGCACAGTTGACAGTGCAGTAGAACTGTACACCACCAGCAACAGGCAAGCGATGCCACGTGGCACTGTACATCGCCAGCGACAGACAAGCGCACCTAGTTGACAACTGAACGATGCCATCAGAAACTATGCAATCGGGACCGATCCGCGTCGGTTTCCATATATGTGGCCTCTTCCTCTTCCTCCCCCTTATCCTCATCCTCCTCCTCTCCCTCCTCTTCCTCGTCATCCTCCCTCGTTCTCCCCGCCTTTCTTCTTGTATTATCCTCTTCCTCCTTCTCGCATTGCTGCGCGCCTCAAGCTTAGAGCTCGATCGGCAATTTTGGAAAAAGGGGCCGAATCGATTGCCCTGGCATTCTCACGAAAGCGAGGGCGCCCCCCAGCTCCGAGACTGGAAGGAAAGCTGGGCCCTTCCCGCTTGGGCGGTACAGGGAATCACCGCCCTTCTCAAATACATCTGCCAACGCTGCGAATGTTGAATTCACTTCAATGAACATTACTGGCCTGGCTACTATCAGCTGGCCCCCTTGCACAAACCACAGCAAGTCGGAGAGATGCAACGTGCCTCGGGGCGTTCTCATGCTGGTCGACGCCCACATGTTGATCTCGTGTCGGTGAAGACCCATCAGTTCTGAGATCCTCGGGGAAACGCGCGTGCTTCCTCCTCGTCTTTCTCCTTCTCCTTCTCCTCCTCCTCCTCCTCCTCCGTCTCCCCCCCTTGGCCTCCATCCTCTGCGCTCTGCGCTGCCTTCCCTTTCCTCCTCCTACTCTTCTCTCCCCGGGGCCTTCGTCATCCCCTGGGTTGGCAACGGCCATGTCTCCTGAATCGGCCCGCGCGGGCCCCGAGTCCCCAAGAACCTCGAAGGCCACTTGGGCCCTAGCAGAACGAGCGCTTTCTGCCAGCCCAAAGTCCAGCTACTAATGTCCCCCAAGCTCCGAGCTCGGTGCAGGTAGGTGCCCATGAACGTCTTGGGCTCCATCAGCCCTTGGATGTGCAAGAACACAAGTTTCTTGATGGGGTGCGTGGCTGTGTTGTGATCTGCAAATGTATGCTCAACGACCGATTTCGTTACCTTGTGGCGCCGCTCTGGTGCGAAGCACGTGAGGTTAATGCCGTGCTTGGCCACGGTGCCAGGGGTATGTTGTAAGTAGTGCAATTTCGGCCTTTCGATCGAGGGATACAGTTTCGTGGACATATCCAGGTACCTGTCTAATATATCAGTCAACGTCTGGCAGTGCCGCAACAAGACCGACTCGTGGGCAATCACGCACCAATCAACGACCTGGCCCAACAAGCACATGCACACGACGTGATCGTCCAGGATGCGCCGAGGAGCCAGAACAACTTCGCAAAACAACACGAGCATTGACACAATTGTGATCATCTCACCTGCGAACCCCTTACAGTGTGAAGTCTCGTTGCGCACGATGCGGCTGGAAAAAAATGATGCGGGGGGCTTCGAATACGATCGGGGAACAACCACTGTCGACATGAACTCATCGAGATCGGCAGTTGTGATGGCCGTCTCTCGCAAAACTGTGTTAATGAACCCATTTACCTGATACTGCGCGAGGCCTCCCGACGCCAGAATGTTGTGCATGTTGTCAAACATGACGCACTCTGACGGCTCTACTATCTTCCTGCAATGTGCATCCTGAAGAAGGCCATAAGGGACGTGCTTGAAACCGTGTAGTTTAAAGCCATCCTTACATCTCTGGCGCATGTTCCCATTCGGCAAGGGGGGGTAGCGCTCGTAACATTGCTTTACGGCATCTAGGACGCCCTGCGACCGCTGCCTCACATTTCAAGGCGCCGAGCTTGCTAAAGCTTTCCCGTTTTTCGGCGCATGATTATGCATGATTGAAGTGCGGTTGTGCATCTTCGTGCGTGCTCTCAACCACGTGTGGATGTATACGTCCTGACATGCGGGCCCATCGGGGGTCGTCGGCGGAATTTGGGCCAGAGGCTTCGTTATCGAGGCTCGGTCGTGTAAGTCTAAATCCCTCGCTCTGGCAGCCCCGACTGATACGAAATACTCATCTTCAATCCCAGCCCAGGCCGCGACTACATTTCTACACAGGAGGCAAGGCTTAAGCCCCGCTGATCCAATGGCCCCGAAAGCAGCCTTCATCGCTTTCTCGTCCTGGCAGATGATTTTGAACTGCATTCGAAAGTGAAACTCGCCACCCCTACCTGGCAACATGATGCCAGTTCGATCAAAACAGAAGCCCTCTGGCGGGAAGAATCGCTTCAATGTGGAAGCCGTCACGACGCTCATCCCGCCAACCACGCGTGCTAAATGTTTTGTTTCAAGCGTGCTGAAGACAAACCAACCGTTGATCTGGGCCCTGAAGTCTGGTGGGAACTCCTATGTGTGAGCAGAAAGGTGCCGAACCAGGCGATTAGCCTCGATCCCGCCGCCAATCTGCGTCTTGTGCACTAACAAATCCTCCTCTCCCCCTCCTCCTCCGTCTCCTCCTCCTCCTCCTCCTCCTCCTCCTCCTCCTCCTTCCTTCGTCCTCCTTCCCTCCTCCTTCTCCTCCTTCCCCCCCCCTCCTCCTCATCCCCTTCTTGTTCTCGCCTGCCCCTGCCTTCGCCCTCTTATTCAGTTGCTGCTGCTCCTGCGCCTGATTTTACGGTGGGGGTGGGCCGTGCCCGCTGGCTCGTTCATTCGATCCTAACGCAGTGGGCGGCGGGCGGGCCAAGCGCCCAGGGGCACATTTCGCTCTCGTGTCCTTAAGAGTGAAGTACTGACACATGACGCTGCGCCCATGGTCTGGCCGCTGTTGGTTCCCGGGCGTGCATTCGTCTTGGTAGAGAATCAGGGGCCCTGCGAGACCTCGAACGTGTCGGCGCAAATAGTCTGAAAATTCTGTGTTGTCCTGACACGCCTTCCACAAATACGCCATAGGGTTGCAGTAATACATTTCCACATCTGGCCCAGGGGATGCTGCCAAAACCAGTTTATCGATCAGAGGTCCGTATGGCGTCACGCTGGACGCAAACCCATTCAGACAGCCTCGGATTTCACGTTTCGCCCGATCGATGTCCGACGCCTCCTGGGAGTCCAACTGGGGTCTGAGTAGATGGGGTCGGAGGATGGCTGCCGCGTGGCAGATGCACCGCCGATGCGTCGGCAACGTCGTCGATTCGTCGAGTCATCGTCGCAGTCAGCGTTGGAGAAATCGGGCCCCGCATCGCGTCGCAGCATCGCCGATTCATCGCGATGCGGTGCGATCCTCCGACCCAATCTACTGTGGCCTCATTTGGGAGACCTGATCCTCGTCGTCGTCTACGAACTCTCCGCCGTCGGCTCCGACATGTCCGACCAGCACCGATGCCAGTGCCGAAATCGACGAGGAGGGCGACGCAGCGAGCAGAGGTCGCCTGCGTCTCTTGATCGCCGAGTCGCGGCCGACGATCGCCCCATCTGCCATGGGCTGGCCTGCGGGGCGCCCGGGGTGGCGGGGCAGCGAGAGAGAGAGAGAGAGGGCAGACAGAGAGAGAGAGAGAGAGAGAGAGAGAGAGAGAGAGAGAGAGAGAAAACAAAAAAAGAGAGAGATAGCAAGAGAGGAGAGAAAGAGAGAGAGAGAGAGAGAGAGAGAGAGAGAGAGAGAGAGAGAGAGAGCGTGTGTGAGAGAGAAGGCTAGAATGGTGAACGCTTTGCGCTTCCCCATCCAGAGGCTCCCATTCTTCCTCCTCCTCTTCCTCGTCTTCCTCCTCTTCCACCATCGTCGTTCTCCTCTTCCTCCTCCTCCTCCTCCTCCTCCTCCTCCTTCTCGTACTCCTCCTCCTCGTACTCCTCCTCCTCCTCCTCCTCGTGCTCCTCCTCCTCGTACTCCGCCTCCTCCTCCACCTCCTCCTCCTCCTACTCCTACTTTTCCTCCTCCTCCTGGTCCGTCTTCCCTCGGAGAGCTCCAAGTCGACCGCAGGTGGCTTTCAGGCGAGATCCAGGCGCGCCACCCTCCTCCCCAGGGGAGCCCCAACGCAACGCAGAAACAAAATAGTGATGCCAGCTGGTCTGCTTGGAGCCCTATTGGGGGGGCTCGCTTCGGGCTTCTAAGGCCTCTTTCGGGGCTGGCCTGATCTCAGGCGGGACTGAGGCGGCCCCTGAGCGAGGCCTCGCATTGCGAACCCGAAAGCAAGCTAGCGCAAGCTAGCCACGAGAGGGGCTGAAGAGGTCCCAACTGAGCCAACGCTACGTACTCTGAGTTCGACTGCAGCCCACGCAGGGAACTCTGAGAGCTTTCGATGGGCCTCTTGCGTGCACCTGGCGAGTAGGCCCGAGAAGGCCCGAGGGGGCCGCGAGGAAACTCCAGCGAGTGCAAGAGGACGCAGGGCGAGGGGGGCGAAGAGAAGTATAATCACCAGGGGAATGAGGGCTGGGGAAGGAGGACGCGCCATGGGTAAAGACAGGACGCGTCAGCTAGACTAAGGCACCCCCGTCCCAAGCACGCTCTCCCTCTCTCTCTCTCTCTCCCCTCTCTCTCGCTTACTCACTTTCTTTCGCTCTCCCCACTCCTTCCCCAAAGAAAGTGCTCCAGGGCTGCGAACAGCCCACCGTTGAAAAACAGGTCCCCATGCGTTTGCAATTCAGGCAAGAACGCCGTGTGAACTTGAAACGCAGGTATGCATCGTGCAGCTCCATATCATTACCTCTCTCTCTCTGTCTCTCTCTTACTCTCTCTCTCTCTCTCTCTTCTCTGCCCCGCCCCCGTACTTCTTCAGGAGGCCAGGGGTGCGCACGTGTCTCCAACATCGGCACAGGCTGCACTAGTGCTGCGCAAGAGACAGACATTACACGTGCGACCGTGCTCGCAAGATGCAGGCGTTATGCCCGCATAAGCGTCGGCGCGAACGTACACGTAGGCTGGCTGGAATCTGTCGCCAAGGATCTTCTCGGGCCCTAGCGTTGGGCGCACCAAACAGACTCCCTCAAGGTGTTGCACGCCTGCTGCTGCAACGACGCCGCTATCCCCTAACCTGCACTCCGCCTCCACAAAGCGGGACCCCGCACACGAGCGCGTTGCTGCTTCGAGGCGGACACGATCCCGAGCGAATTCCCAAGCCAACTGCACCATGCTCTGCGGGCCGACGACCGTGAGCGAGCGATGACCATGTCGGCGCGCCCTGAACGACGCTCTGCAGCCGAACATCTGTCGGATAGCCGTCTTGTCCTGAATGGTCAAGTTGCCGACCATGGGGACGGGGCCGATCCGCGCGAGGCCGCAGTAGCTCGCGCCTCCGCTCGACGCGGAGAAATGCGGAACCGCTCGCAAGACGATGTCGTCGGCGTCCTCGTGCTCCGACTCCTCGATCGCATCGGCGGCAGACTGCTGAACCGATGGCCAAGCGAAGGCGTCGAACGTCTCCGCCTCGTGCGCCCCTGCAGGTGCCTCGAGCCCGGGAGGCGCGCGCGGCCCCTGCACAGGCAGCTGCGATGCCGTGGGCGCGCTCAGCGCCATCGCGGAGGCGACGTGTCGGGCGCGCGCAGCACCTCGCAAGCGAAACCCGCTGGAGCCAAAATGGTTACGGATGTGCCCACGATAATGCAGATCGGGAGCACGAGCACACATGCCCAGTGAACATAGACCCACAAAGAAACGAATTACACGCTGGCGGGTCCAAGCTGGAAAGGGCATCCCATCATAATAAACACACGTTTTTAAATGAATTCGCGTGAGCGGAAACCCCTCATTCCGATATTGTTCTGAACCTCGCTGAGCTGACAGGGGTAGAAGCGCGAGGAGGAGGATGATGAGGACAAGGAGGAGGCGGGAGGAGGATCTTATGGAGGACGCGACTGCAGCTGAAATGGAAGTGAGAACGATCAGAAGAGACATGAGAAGTGGATGGAGAGAGGGGGGAACAGGAGGGAGGAGGAAGGGGGGCAGGGGGAAGGGCACTGAACTTTGCGAGCGGCAGGGAGCGGAGGAGGATTGCGAAACGCCAAGGGGCGGAGGATGATGAGGAGGAGCAGTAAGATAAGAAAGCTAGTAGGATCTGATAGGTAGCTGAGGATCGAGCACACGACCGAACCCAAGATGGCTTCCTCCCATGTTTCGGCAATTTGCCCCCACATATTATTGATATGATGAGCGAAAGGGGGGGCGATCTGTTTGAATTACATCCTTTCCGAAACGTGGCCAGGGATAACAACTCCTACCGCGTGGGAGCGGTTCGAGGCTGGGGGGAGGGTTGGGGGGTTGTAACTTGGCTTGTGGGGTTAGTTTTCAGATCGCCCCTCCTGTCCACAGGTGCTCCTTCCTTCTCTCCCACCCTCCCACTCGAAGAAATCGGGCCTGCACCGCTGCAATATCGCAGCGCCCGCGCCCGGGCCGCCCGCGCGGGCCGCGCGAGGCGGAGCCAACACGCGGCGGTCGACGAGGCCCCCTGATCCCCGATGGCCCCCTGGGGCCTTGCGCGGATTCCTGAGCCTCATGGGGCCGTCTTTCGGGGGAGGGCAACGTGAGACATGAGACAACGGTGGGCAGCCTCCTGTCGCCTCCTCCTCCTCCTCCTTCTCTTCCTCCTCCTTCTCCGTCCTCCTTCCTCCTGGTCCCCCTCCCCCCTCTCCTCCTGGTCCCCCTCCCCCCTCTCTTTCTTTTCCTCCTCCTTCTCCTCCTCGCTTGAAGGCCACCTAGAAGGTCTTGGGCCATTTTGGAGGTTGTGGCAACTATTTCGTAACTGTTTCTAACTATTTTGTATGTGTTCGTATGTATTTAGTAACTGTTTGTAACTTGTCGTAATTGTTGTATGTGCTACAACGAGTTGTATGTCTGTTGGTGCAAAGTCGCATGTAGGTTAACGGTATGTATATCTCACTTGTGTTCCAGCTACGGTATGTGAACATGTGGGCTTATATGTGGCGATGAAAGATGTAAGTTTCTGGACAGTTGTATCTTACATGGGCGTACGTGTTGGACTTATACGTTGGGTTGTTGATGTTATATGCTGACATGTCTGGGTTATAACTCAAGTTCTAACTGCTCAAACCCAGGCGCGCGCCAAGCAAGGAGCTGTCGCCGGCGGGCTCGCCGGCAGCCGAGCGGCTCCCCGATCGAGGGCTGCGAGCGCGGGGCAGGCCGCGGCATGAGGCGCGGCCGTTTGCTCTCTGCGGGCGCGAGGCCGCGGCGGACGCGCGCCCAGCCGGGCTGGGGCGCCCACCGCGGCTTCGGGCGGGGCCGCAGATGATGGGGCCGCAGCCGGAGCGCCCTCCGCCCTCGCCGCAGCGCCCTCCGGGCCGGCAGAGCGGGCGCCCGCGCCGGGGCGGGCGCAGGCGGCGCGGGGGGCAGCCTTTGCTCGCAGCCCCGAGGCGCGCGTTTGCTGAACCTGGAGCCGGGCGCGCACGCGGTCGACCATGGGCGGCCGGGCGCGGACGCTGTGCCGAAGGGGGGCGGCAGAGGCGGGTGCAGAGCCGTGGCGGAGCGCCCCGCAGTGCCGAAGCCGTGCCCCAATGCGTCGTGGCCCTTGCGGAGCCTTGGCACGCTGGGGGCGCGCGCTCGCTGGAGGGCGCTGGCGACGTTGCGCGCGGCGGCGAGCGCTGGCGCGCCGCGAGCGAGCCCGACGAGAAGCCCGCCTCGCACTGCGACGACTGGCGGGAGCTGGTCGGAGCGGCCCACGGCGTCCTCCGCCGGCCGCTGGGCGCCTGGCCGATCTCGAAGCAGCTGCGGCGCACTTTTCCTGTGTCGCACGGGCAGTGCATGACGGGATTTGCGCACTGCGAACAGAGGCCAGCTAGGCGGGGGCGGTCGCAGCGCGAGCTGCCACCGCTTCCCTGCCCGCGCTTGGAAGTTCAGGATTTCACCGATGAGGGCTGGGCCCGCGCGACCAGGAGGCGCTGCAGGCCAGGCTGCTGGCAACGGTCGTGGCGTGGAGCTGGGAGGCAGACTGCAGGCGCAAGCGGCGCGTGCGGTGCCGCGCGGTTCGGCCAAGCGCGGCGCTGCGGTCGGCGCTGCGGGGGCTCGCGAGGCGGGCCCACGCCGCCCTCAGCCCTGGACCTGAGCTCGGGTACGACATCGACTGGAGCGCCGACCTGAAGGGCAGCCGGATCGCCTACGACGTGTCGGAGGTGTCGACCCCGCTCCGCTTCGCCTTGGAATAGGTCGTGGGTGGCTTCCCCCCAGGGGGAGTTGCAGCCTCGGTCTAGGCCGCGGACATCGCCTCCGGCGTTGTCCGAGCCGCGCGCCCTGCTGGACCCCACCCGGTGATGTTGCCGCCGGCCCGGCAGAGACGCGCCGCCGCGAGCGCGCGCGTCCGGGGCCTCCGAGGGCGCGCGGCGTCTCGTGGCCGGCGCGCTGTACGAGCGCGGGATGATCGGCCCGATCGACGAGACGGCCATCGCCATTTGTGACGGGCAGAGATTGGTGAACGGCGCCTTCGGAGACACCGAGGCACACGACCCCCCGATCGTGCGCGAGGACGGGGTGAGCAGGCCAGCGTTGCTGCTGATCATCCGCCCCACGCCGGCCAACGCGTGCCAGAGATGCGCCGCCAGGGGCTCGCCCGAGATGCTGAGCACGGGGCAGCTGTGCGAGCTGGCGCTGGCGCCCGGCGGGGCCCTGCCCTGGACAGGATGGCCTTCTTCAACGTCTTCAGGGCGCGGCCGGCGTGGTGGCCCCACCTGGCGTCGGGCCTTCTGGCGCCGGCGCGGCTCGCGGAGGGGGGTCGGCGACGGCTCGACCCGCGTCGCGCTCAGGGTGATCGCCATGGGCTGGATCAGCGCGTTCGGCGCCACGACCAACTTGCACGGGAATATGCTGCTGCGCTCCAGCGCGGTGCCGCGGGGGCTGGCGCCCGGCGTGGAATTCGCGCGTAGGAGGCGACTGCCGTTTGGCTGTAGGCCGCCCCCGTCCACGGCTGGGTTCGTCTACGACGGGGGCCTCGAGATCGCGGAGGTCGTCTCGGCAAAGGAGGCCGAAGCGCTGGAGGACAGGGCGCCGCCGCTGCTGAGGTGGGCGCGCGAGTGCTGCGAGGCGGCGGGCCCCCCGGGGTCGCTGGGCAGGGACGTGTTCCGCTTCGCGAAACTGGCGACCCTCGACGAGCTGATCGACGGCGTCGAAGGCACAAGGAGCCCCCTGCAGGGCTGCGTCACTGAGCTCACGGGCCTGACCTCCTGGGCGCTCGGCAAGCGGCGCGCGAGCAGGCGGCTGGCGCAGATCTTGTTCAGGCGCTGGGTGCAGGCTGCGGCCTCCGACGCGTCCGGAGCCTGCGGGTGCCGCGGTGCATGCGACGAGCCTGTCGCCGCGCGGCGAGCTGTTCGCCGCCTCGCGGGGCGCCGCCGCCGGGCCAGGCGCGCGAGGGGGGCGCGGCGCTGATCTCGGCCTTCGCGTGGATCGACGGCGCTGGCCGGATCTTCGAGGCCCCGGGCCCGGTACCGGCGGCCCACTTCGAGGTCGAGTCGAGGGCGACGCCGCCCGGGTCGCGCAGCGCGCCTACCCGAGCATCAAGCACCAGGGCGACATCGCGCTAGCAGACCCAAAGGCGTTGGTGCTGCGCCTGAGAGAGCACGGGCGAGTGACTTGGATGCTGGCGGTGGGCGGCTGCCCCTCTCGGGGCCACGCGGTGTCTGACGTGGGCCGCAAGGGTAGCGACGCCCCGAGGTCGCAGCCGGCGGGCCACCTGATGTGGTTCATCGAGGGCCTGAATCGCGAGGTGCCCGAGGCCGACGCGGATTTCCTGGACGAGAACTTGCCGACGATGACAAAGGGACAAAGGTCGAGGTGCTGCAGCTCTATGCCATATTCTGGCGCGTGCCGCTGGAGCTCGTGGCTGGCGACATGGGCTGGGAGCGGTGGCGGCGCTTGCTCTGCACATGGGCCTCCTGGGACCTGCTGCCCTCGTTCGAGGCTGCCGCCCCTTGTCCGCTGGGCCCCGCCAAGTTCGCCACGCCCCATGTGAGTTCGGCGGCGAAGACTGAGCCCGAGAAGTGCGAGGCGCTGCGGCGATCGCCCTTCGGGAACTCGTTCCAGCGCGTTGTGGATGCGCGGTGGCTGGCCCACCTGGGCCCTGCGAGCCGGGCTGCGGGGGGCCGTGCTGACGCTGGCCGCCCTGCGCGCTAGCCCGCAGAGTTGGGCCGGGTGCCGCAGGCTCGGGGCCGACGGCGCGCTGGCGCCGCGCGAGGGCCGCGAGGCGGTCGCGGAGGCGCGCCCTGCGGCAGCCAGTCGGCGCTCCGAGGACGGCGCCGCGGCTGCAAGGGCCACCCAGCCAGGGCTGCCGCCGCGGCTTAGACCTCGAAGGGCTGACGCCCTCGGAGTGGGGGAACCCGTTTCCCGTGGGCCGGGGGGGCCGCCTGCCGGCGCCGTGGAGCTGTGCGTCGGCTGGCTGGCGCGGCAGCCCGCGCTGCTGGACGCGCTGGAGGAGCTGCGCGGATCGCGCCTGCTCCGCCACTGCTCGCCCGCGGCGCCGTGCCACGCGGAAGTGCCGCGGGGGCAGCTGGCGCAGCGCGGGCCAGGCAGGCGGCGGCTCCTCCAGCCCGCCACAGTGTGTAGAGGCCGCGCTTGTGATGATGTGTCACCACTCTGGCGCTGGTTTGCGAATCGACGCCGACGTGGAGGCGCTCGGCAAGGTCTTCCCTCGGCAGGAGGTAAGAGCCGAGTTCTGGCGCTGGAAGACAGCAAGGCAGACCGAGTGGCACGACCAAGGCCCGCACATAACGTTCCGCAGTGCGAGGCATCGGTGACGACGTTGCGCACGGGGGCCCATGCGATCGTCCGCCACGTGAAAGGTCTTCCTCCATCTCGTCGCCAGCATGGTCAGCCTCGGTGTTCCGAGTGAGCGTCGGTCCAGCAGCAGGCAGCTCAAGCTACAGCTGTAAGCATCAGTTGTACGCGCCTTCTCGGTACTCGAGCTGGCGATAAGCACGCGGGAGGTGCGCGGCTTCGCGGCTTCAGCCGAAGCCCAAGGATGCCCCGCCGTGCCTGCAGGGAGCCAAGCAAATTTTGCACTAGCAATGTCCAGCACCTGCTTCGCTCTAGGCGGCAGGTACTCAGCGCATGGCGCCTCTTGTCAACTACAGCCGCCTCGGAGTGCCCAGCCACGCGTCCGCTGGTGCTAGCGCGCGCGTCCGCTCCCTTGCGCGCGATCGCACAGCAATGTCGCATGTGTGCTGTCAGACTACCGCCTGTGCCTGCATGAATCGTGGGCTTGTGCGGATCAGCCCTGATGCTCATACAGGTCGTTTCATTGCCCTGGGCAGAGACAGCCGCGCCGAGAGCGCTGATATAACATGCTAATATATGATCCCCACGTGGACAGCCGGCTGCGCAAATAGCTCGCGCTAGATCCTGCAAGCGAGCGTAACCTGACACCATTCCAGCCTTCCACGCCACCTTCAAAGAAGCGTTGGCAGGCGTTGGCTGCGTGTACCTTCGGCCGTCGCCGTATTACATCCAGCGCAGAGGCGCTGCTCGCGTGTACCTCTCCTTGAGCAGTCTAGAGATGATGCTGCGAAAAGGGTGAGCTCAATGCGCACAACCAAGATTTATATCCTCAACAGTGCAGCCGGTTCAGCAGAGATGAATGCAGTCGCTCTGTTTCCGCCACACACATGTGGCTGCAATCTTTTGCTGCTCGCGCGCGAGCAGCGTTCGGCTGAGGCCAGGAGAGGCTTGGGTGGAAAGCTGTTTTCAGAGGAGAGAGTTGTGCTCGTCGCCGCCAGCCTGTGCACTCGCCGCCGGTCCTGCTCAGCGCTGTTTGCGTGGCCGTGCTTGGGCCCATGAGCGGACTTAGCGCGAGGTGCGCGCCCGCCGCAGCCGGTCTCCTCGAGCCGTGTCGGGGGCTGGCCGTGCTTGGGCCTGCGAGGGAGACTTGGCGCGAGGGCTGTTTGACCTGGCGCGAGAGCCCATCCTCCTCTCGACAGCCGTGTCATCGTGCTATGGCCATCTTAAAATGAAATAGAATGCTCTCGCACACTGCCGCACGACCCCGCCCCCAGCTCAGTCATATATATATATATATTATATTATATATATATATATATATATATATATAAATAAATAAATAAATAAATATACATATATATGTACACACATACCGATTCCCCAAGCAGTGCTTGCACTGAAGGGGTCCGAGCGAAAATTGTAAGATTTGGGGAAAGTGTCCCGCCGATTTTGGTGGCCGGCTGGGTTCCCGGGTGCCCAGTTCGGGTTCCCGGGTTCCTGGTTATTGGTTCCGGGCCGATTTCGGTGGGTTCTGGGTTCCCGGGTTTCCGGTCGACCAGTTCCTTATCGATCAAAGCATCCATTGATTGGGGCTTTTCTTTGGTGTAATGTATATATATATATATATATATATATATATATACATATATACATATATATATATATACATATATACATACATATGCGTGTGTGTATATATGTATCCCAGACCCGCGGGCTCTCAGAGATTCCCGGTTCGTCCTCCTTCGAATGTGTCCTCATCATCTCTCCAGCGATCATTGCGACCCCACAAGCATACATCGGTATCGTGTAACCGATCCCCATCCCCATCCCCATCCCCATCCAGACCCCCAGCACCCTTGCACCCCAGTTGGGGGCACACGCCTCGAAACCCGAAGGCAACGGCCTGCATCCCCATCTAAGTAGGGGTTCAGTCGGCCGTTGGGGCCCAGGCCACGTTCATGGAGATAGGGGTCGGTTGAGCGATGCCCGATAGACCCCCCTCAGAGGAAGAAAAGGTACCCATACCTCTACCCTTCGGCCGGTTTCCCCTTTGTCGGCCTCCTGGCAGGTCTTCGTCGCCACCGCTGGATTCGCCTCGGCATTCTGGTCAGAACGCACCCCAGGAGTGGTCCAGGGACTAGCGGTATCGGTACCTTTTGATTTCCCCATCCCCATCGCCAAGCGGGAGAAAGGGCGTGAGCGACACCCTCGCTTCTAAGTTTGAGTCGAGCCTGTCCCATCACAGGAGGAATATTCAAAAATAGACAGAAATAGTCTGGGGACGATTTTTTGACCATTTGTTGACCATTTGTTTGAATACTTTTTGACTACTTTTTTTTGGGGGGGGGGACAAAAAACCCTATAGGGGGACATGCCCGACCTAATTCTGGAGCGTGTTTCTTTTTTGCTTGGGGCATCATGGGCATTATAGCCCCCGGCCCCCCCTCCCCCCCTATAACGTAACGCCCCTCCCCCCAGTGCGCTTCGGGCACTGCCGCCGTGCGCACGGCGGGGGGGAGGCGTTACAGTATTCCCCCCCCCCCCTGGCCCCTCCCCCCTTTAATGCTCATTATCGCCGGAAATAAAGAAACGCGCTCCTGAGTATGATTCCCATGTTGTGCATGCTCGAGGCCCTGGTTCTGGCCACGGCTCCGCCGTGGAGAGAAGGGTCCAAGACCTGTTTTTCTGGCAGTGGCTCCCGCGCGAGGCACCCTCAGAAGATGGCTCCCGCTCGAGACGTCCTCGAAGGGGAGTGTCATTCGGGTTGATCCAAAAGGGGGTCCAGCGACAAGGGGGTGGTGCAATAGATTGGGTGCAATACCTTTGTGGGTTTGCATCAATCTGGGACGCGCAATACATTCCAGGGCGCAAATGTATTGCTGGGTTTTCGTGTGCAATACATTAGTTGCAATACAATGCAATACAATTCTCTGGCGCAATACATCTGTGGACCCCCTCTTGGGTCGCAAGGAGTCATGGCGCCATCATCGCAGAGCGGATTTCGTTAGGAAAGCAAAAGGACGGGCCCGGAGTGTCCTGGAGAATTTCGTTCTGGACTTCGGTGTGAATTTCGTGCGGATTGTTGTTTGGCAGCCAGGAATGGAGTCTTAAACAAAGATCAAAGCGAAATTCACTTCGTTTTTCTTTCGCCGTTTCGGGATCTTGCATCGACAGAAATCCTCGCACAAATCCGCTGCAGCACGTTTGCAAGGTCGGTGCAGTGAGGAGTGTATATGAGGGGCTGCAGTTGTTGTTTTCATCTTGCCTCATGACGGTACTTCATTTCATCGTATACGGTCGTTTTTGTTTGTAGCAATGTTGGTTCAAGTTAGCCATGGTGATTCAAATCGTGCCCCAGTGATGCCAAGTCGTCGATCCATGAGCGCTGGTGGCGACGAACCTGTTGAAAAACGCTTTCTTGGAGAATGAAGAACATGTCAAAGGTGGAAAGCAGTGATAGCGATGCTCTTGGATCGCGTGGGCGAAGTGCCAGGCAAAGGTGGCAACACGCACCGTCGATCCATGAACGCCGATAGCGACGAACCTGTCAGAAGACGCGCTCTTGGCGAATGGAAAACGTCTCTAAGGTGGAAAGTGATAGCGATGCATGCTTGGATCGCGTGGGCGAAGTGCCAGGCAAAGGTGGCAACACACACACCGTCGATGAATGAACGCTGAACGCCGACGGCGGCGAACCTCTTGGGAGACGCGCTCGTGGCGAATGAAGAACAGTTCCGAGGTGGAACGCAGTGATTGCGATGCTTGCTTGGCTCGCGCGGGCGAAGGGCCAGGCAAAGGTGGCAACACTCACAGCAGTCTTCTTGCAGCCCTCGCTGTTGTCAGGGCCGCCGCCGCTGGCGCCCCCTTGGTGGCCTGCACTGTGTGAAGTTTCGACGTTCGGTGGTGAGCTTTCACTTGCTGGCCATAGTTCTACGGTGGCCACTGAACTCCTCGTTGCCCCCAGACGCGAGCATTTTCACGTCACGTGCCCTCGTGCTCTTCTGGAATTCGATTGCAATCGCGAGGAATAATGATGTTTCTCGGTGCAGCCCTAGCTCTCTAATGTGAGTGAAGAGCTGCACATACCAGTGTTTCACCAACGCGCCCAAAGCCTCTCAAACTAGAGGCCCGTCTGTAGCTTTGAAGCCCCCGCGCTCATGCTACAGGTTGTTCGATCGGATGTCGGCCTTGCTTTGGCCAGGCCTGGTTGCAGAGTGTAGCCCCACAGGCCACGGGGGCAGGTTCCCGCACAGTTCTTGCCTGCTTCGGTGCAGATGTGAGGGTGCCTGGTGTTGGCGCGATGGTGAGGGAGGGCTGGCGACGATCCGCACCGCTTCACAGGGGACACGGCTGGACAAGCGCTCCGTCCGCTCTCTGGGCCGTCTTGGGGGTCTCCTTGGGCTCTGGGGCTGTCGCAGGGCTTGTGGCGGAATCCACGGGCGTTGGCACCTCGAAAATCCATTCGTTTCATTACTGGCTGGGTGATTTGCAGGATGAACCGCATATTGTACATCGGCACGCGTGAGCGAACATTACCAGCCTGGAACATATCCCTATCCCTATGTTGGGCATCGCCTCATCACGATGGCGATCTTAGGGGTTCCCTCAGTTTCTGAGGGTGCATCCCTAAGATTGTCATCGCCTTTGGGCGTGTCAATCTTAGGGATAGGGATAAGTTCGAGGCTGGTTTGAACAAGACCACCTGCGTGATGTTCGCACGGCGCGAGAATGCTCGACCACCTCTGGGCCTCCGCGGGGTGCGCGCTGCGCTTCCCGGCCCTCCCTCCGTGTCCGGCGAGCAGGGCGGGAGCCTCCGGCGCGTGCCCGACCCCCCCCCCTTCGGCCGGGTGTTGTCACCACCACACGTGGTGTCACCACCACATGTGGTGGTGACAACACTCGGCGGCGAGAGTCTCGGGCGATTTTCGGAGGTGGATAGGCCTCCTACCCTGACACGTCGATTAAGGAATTGGCCGTTCCCACCTGACCCCCCCTCTTCGGCCGGGTGTTGTCACCACCACATGTGGCGTCACCCTTAGTAGGTCCAGGAAACGGCAGGGCCGTTTTTTTCACCGTTTCCGAAAAAGTGTCCCTTGAACATAGCAACAGCAAAAAAAACGGCGACCGGAAACGGCAACAAAAACGGCTCCAGGATTGGAACCGGAGCGGGAACCCGGAAAAGAACGGCGACGGAACTTGTAAAAAAACGGCGTCCGAACCGGCAAAAAAACGGCAAAACGGAAGCGGCAAAAAGCGGCCTTGTCGTTAAGTGTCACCACCACATGTGGTGGTGACAACACCCGGCGGCGAGAGTCTCGGGCGAATTGGTGTTACCACCCTGTTTGGGGACTCGTGTGGTTTCTGGAGGATGTCCCGAACGCTGGCGGGCCCAAGGGTCACAAAGCCTGGCGGTGACCCCGTGCTCTACAAACCCGGCGGTGACTTCTTTGGGGATTCCAGGTCACCGTTTGGGCGAGTTCGGAAACATTGAGCCCAGAAGCATTTTCATTTCTTGGGGGCGCATCTTCCACTTCCGCCGCCTTCCTCCAGCCTTCCTTTTCAACCACTGCGCCCAGGAACCTCCAGGGAAGGACGCTTCGTGAGGGGCCTAAGAAAATTTCAACCGAAATCGGCGCGTTCGAAAACCTGTATTCCGAACGGTGGGCCCCGCCAGCCTTCCGCCGGCTTCCGCTGGCGGAGGCGGCCTCGCTTTGTTTCCGCCGGCCTTCCGCGGCCTTCCGCGGCTTTCCGCCGCGGACGAGATGACAATCCCTCCGATCCTCGAAGGCAAGGCCCTTGCTGGAACGCCCCACCTGGTACAGTCAACCCGCATAGTGAGGATGGGCACCCTCCCCAAGGGTACACGCCGGTGGTTGAAAGTAGGTATTTTTGGATTCCCAGATCCCAATCTACTTCAAGCGCCTTCTTACTTCAAGAATCGACTCACTTTATCCGCCTTCCTACTTTATCCGCCTTCCTGGACCCAATCCACTTTATCCGCCTCCCTACTTCATGTCTCTACCTAACTCCTTCCGACCGACGTGCACCCTTGCATCTTCGCCTCCTCGGTCCATCCTCGGCCACTTTCGCTGGCCGCGCCCAGCGGGCGTCCGAGGCCCTCGCATCCCCATCGCGCATCCTTGCCATACCGGTCGACTGCATCTCGCCGCCTGGCCTGGGCGGTGTGCAGCGCTGGGTCCTGGGCGGACCCGCGCTGCCCTCGCGCGGGCCCCGTCGGAGCACGGCGGAGAGCCCCGTCGGGGCCCCCGTCCGCCCTGCACACGGGGGGAGCCCGTCCGCCCTGCACAGGGGGAGCCCCTGCACAGGGGGGAGCCCAGGCCCTGCACAGGGGGAAGCTCCTCCTCCTCCTCCTCCTCCTTCTCCTCCTCCTCCGCCTCCTCCTCCTCCTCCTCCTCCTCCTCCTCCTCCTCCTCCTCCTCCTCCTCCTCCTCCTCCCCCTGCTTGCCTCCAGGGTGCCCTGGGCTTCTTGGCTCTCGAGGGCGCCGCTGCAGGACAGTGGCGCGGCGCTCCCACGCCAAAAGTCCAGGGGCGTCCCGGGGGGTCTCCGGGCTGGGCTTCTTGCGGGAGGCTTCCTGTGGCCGAGCCCCTGCTGCAGCGTCGATCCCCCGGAGGTCTCGACCCCTTCCCCGGGGCTGGCTTCTCATCCCGCGCCGTGTGTCTTGACGGTCCCGAGGGCGGGGGGCCCGCGGAGGCCGAACATTAGCGGAAAGCCTCCCGTCACGCTTTCGTCGTGAGCCGAGGGGAGAGCCTGCTGCGCATGGCAGGAAGCCAATGATGAGGTGAAGGACGAGGCTATGATTCTCTAGGCCTCCCATATGGGGTCGGAGTGGATGGGGTCGGAAGATCGCGCCGCATCCTCGATGCATCGGCGATGCGGCTCGAAGTGGAGCCCGTGTTTCGCCACGCCGCCGTCGGCGACGCATCGCCGACGTCGCCGATGCATCGCCGATGCATCGTCGATGTATCGGTGATGTATCGGGGATGTGGCGCGATCCTTCGACCCCATCTACTCGGACCCCACCTAGGAGGCCTCTACAATGATAAGATGAACCATGAGGCTATGATGCCTCTTGAGATTTTGAGCCGGCTATGATGCCCACTCGTGTTCACCCCGTCCCATCTTCAGGGACTTCGCATCCCCCTCATGATGGTGGGATGGGAAGACGGTTCGCCACCACCGGCACTGTACGTACAGTGTCAAGTTCGTGGGGATTTGCCTCCGCGGCCCTTATGATGGGAGGCTGCGGAGGGTGTGAGGACTCATGGCGGTCCTCATTGGTAAGTCCCATGATGGTCCTCACCGGTGGGGGGGGAAGAAGAATACTTGAGAAGGGCAGTGAGAGAAACTAAAAACAGCGTCCAAGCCCAGGCACCAGAGAACCCACTATCAAAAGGAGCGGGCGGCCCACAGGCGGGGATTCACGCCGCACCCGCCGTCATCTCGCGGCGTCACGCCCCCATCGAACGCCTCGCTCCGATCCCTTCGACAGGCAGCACAAGTCCCTCGTACGTGCACCCCCAGCACGCCTGCAGCTGCGCCTACTCCTTGAATCGAAGAAGAAAAAAACACATACATAAACAGAAACTTCTGGCGCTCCGCGCGAATTTCTTGGATCCGCGCTGGGCCCCCCCTGCCCGGGGCGGCATCCAAGAAATCCGCGCGGAGCGCCAGAAGTTTATGCTTATCCCTCCACCTCCATCTTCCATACCTTCCGACCTCTGCGTAAGGCGCGGAAGGTGATGCACTGAGGTTATTAAGCGCCTCAGGAAACGCAAGAAAAGTCAGCGTTTCACGAAGCGCAAGAGTGTGGAAGGTCAGCACGGAAGGTCTGGAAGAATGAGGGCGAGGGGTGTTGGCTCGTTCTTCTGCCAAATCCCCCGCGGGAAAGCCCTTCGAGAGGCAGGAGCCCCTGGGGGGCGCGGCGCGGAGCCCCCCCCCCCAACGTGCAAGTCGCTCGTGGCTTGCTTCGGGCTCAGCCCCCCCCCCCCCCGGTGCATGCAGGGCACTCTCACTGGAGTCCAAGAATCGCGGAGCAAAAAGTGACATAAACATAAAAATTTGGGAGGTCCGCGCGGATTTCTCGGATCCGCGCTGGACCCCCCCTGGCGGCGCCTCCGGCGCCGCCCGTGGCGCGCTCCGCGCGCCAGGGAGGGGAGTCCAGCGCCGATCGGAGGAATCCGCGCGGACCTCCGAGTTGTTATGTTTATGTTACTTCTTGTTCCCCTAGAAGAAAAAGACAGGCTCCAGCAGAATTGTCCCACGTACAGTCAGCCCGCATAGTGAGGATGGGCACCCTCCCCAAGGGTACCCTTGCATCCTCGCCTCCTCGGTCCATCCTTCGCCGCTCTCGCTGGCCGCGCCCCGCTCGAGAAGCTTCGCAGCGGGCGTCCGAGGCCCTCGCATCCCCATCGCGCATCCCTGCTACACTGGTCGACTGCGTGCACCCTCGGCGCTCGTGCGGCCGCGCCCGCTCGAGGCAGCGCGCGGCGGCACGCGCGCCGACCGCGCGCCGAGCACCCGCGGCGCGTCGCGCCGCGGCCGGCGTGCGGTCGCCCTCTTGCCCTCCGCGCGCCGCGCGCTCGCGCCGCGGGCGGCTCGAGGGCGCGGGCTGCGAATCGCAGGAGGAACATTCAAGGATAGTTTAAGAATAGTCTGGGGGCGATTTTTTGATCGGCTTTCCCCCATCAGTGCTTGCACTGAAGGGGTCCTCGCGGAAGTTGAAAAGATTTGGCGAAAGTGTCCCGCCGATTTTGGTCGCACGCTGGGTTCCTGGGTTCCCGGTTCCGGGTTCCCGGGTTCTTGGTCATTGGCTCCGGGCCGAGTTCGGTGGGTTCTGGGTTCCCGGGCTCCCGGGTTCTTGGTCGATCTCCCAGCGAAAACCAGCCATTGATTGCGGTTTTGGTGAAATTGAATATTTTGGGGGTCTCTCTGATTTTTCTTCCACCCCCTGCAGGGGGGAATGACCGACCTAACCTCGTCACCGAGCGCGTTCCACTACTCGCAGAGTGCCTGCTCGCAGGCGTCCGAAAAACATGTGCCTGCTTTGATGCCATTTATCGCAGATCCCCCGCGGGGGATCCAGGCTTAAGTCGGGCCTGTCCCTCTACAGGGGGAATATCCAAAAACAGTAAACAAATAGTCGGTGGACGAATTTTGTTGAGCATGTTTGGGCCATTTGGGGGCATGTTTTTGTGGTATTTTTTTTCATTTGTCGTCCCAAAGCCCCCCCTGCAGGGGCACAGGCCCGACTTAAGTCCAGGCCATGTGCGAGCAGTTGCTGAGCAGTGGAGCGCGCTCGTCTGCCTCTGCCCTGGCAGACCGCACCCTCCCCGAGCCGCCGAGGCGGAAATGCCGCTCGGGAGCACCGCCCCTCGGCTCTCGGAGGCCCGAGGGGCGGCGCTCGAGGGCGCGCGGCGGCAGGCCGCAGCAGCCAGGCAGCGGCAGAGCTGAGGGCGCTCTCGTCGTCGTCGTCGTCGTCGTCGTCGTCGTCGTCGTCGTCGTCGTCGTCGTCGTCGTCGTCGTCGTCGTCTTCATCGTCGTCGTCGTCCTTCCCCTCAATCCATTGTGAGGACGCGGTCCCCCTGCAGCGGTGTCCCTCTGCAGGGGGAATGTTCAGAAATAGTGATCAAAGTAGTCAGGGGACGATGTTTCGATTGTCTGTCGACTATCTTTGGGCATCCTCTCTGACCGTCGTTCCACAATCTGGCGCCCAAGATCGGGCTGTAGGGGGACACGCCCGACCTGGTGCAAACGGAAGGGAGAAATCGGGGAACGAACAATGCCCACAGCCAGAACATGTCCAGATCTACCGCTTCAGGGTCATGCCCTCGGACCTCGAGGCATGGTAGCTATGGACATCCACCGCTCCCCGAGTCCCTGGGGCACGACCCCGCGGCAGTGGATGTGGACATATTCTGGCGGGGCACAGTG
This sequence comes from Prorocentrum cordatum, assembly GCA_963575745.1. Classification (NCBI taxonomy): domain Eukaryota; class Dinophyceae; order Prorocentrales; family Prorocentraceae; genus Prorocentrum; species Prorocentrum cordatum. The sequence continues at coordinate 31,841 of CAUYUJ010003282.1, forward strand.
GCATTCAGAACTGCAAATATCGGATGAGGAGTATGAGGCTGGGACACAACATACCAGATCATCCGTCTTATCGCGTATGCTGAATGTGCTTATTGCACAGTTGTGCCCTGAGTGCCCTGTACTTTTCCAACCCCTTCCTCCCAACTCGAGAAACATCCTTCTCTGACTTAAGCAGAACTACTCGGAGAATCGCGCTGATTTCTCGGATCCGCGCTGGGCCCTCCCCGCGGCGCCTCCGGCGCCGCCCGTGGCGCGCTCCGCGCGCAAGGGAGGGGGGTCCAGCGCCGATCCGAGAAATCCGCGCGGACCTGCGAATTTGGATTGCTTATGCTATGTTCCGTTACCCCCCTAAGAACATGTGCAGATCCACCGCTTTAGGGTCATGCCCTTGGAGCTCGAGGCATGGTAGCTATGGACATCCACCGCTCCCCGAGTCCCCGGGGCACGACCCCGCGGCAGTGGATGTGGACATATTCTGGCGGCGCACAGTGACATTCAGAGCTACAACTATCGGGTGATGAGGATGAGGCTGGGACACAAAACGTCAGATCATCCGTTTGATTGCGTATGTTGAATGTGCTTATTACACAGTCGTGCCTTGTACCTTTCCAACCCCTTCCTCCCAACTCGAGAAACGTCTTTCCCAGAAATGGACATAACAACTCGGAGACCCGCGCATACTTCTCGGATCGGCGCTGGAGCCCCAGCCAGGGAGGGGGCTCCAGCGCCTATCCGAGAAATCCGCGCAGACCTCCGATGTCTTATGTTCTTGTGTCATTGCCTGCGCTCCCCTGACAAGGGGCGGCGTTGAGTAAGGTCTGGGGCCAGATTCCAGGAGGAGGAGGAGGCCTGAGGAGGAGGAGGAGGAGGAGGAGGAGGCCTGAGGAGGAGGAGGAGGACGAGGAGGAGGAGGAGGAGGAGGAGGAGGGACCCCGGGAAACATCGGATGCAAGTTGTGGATGCGGCCCCTCTGGGGGGCCCCGTGGGCAGCGATGGGGCGGCCGCGGAAGCACCTTGAGCTTCCTCCTCCTCCTCCTCCTCCTCCTCTCCTCCTCTCTCCTCCTCCTCCTCCTCCTCCTCCTCCTCCTCCCTCCTCCTCCTCTCTCCTCCTCCTCCTCCTCCCTCCTCTCCTCCTCCTCCTCCTCCTCCTCCTCCTCCTCCTCCTCCTCCTCCTCTTTCTCCTTACAGATCGTTCCGGCTCGAGCGCTAAGCACTCCACGCGCCGCGTTGGCGGCCTCGGGCTCCGAAGGCAGTTGTCGCTACGAGTGCGGCCTCGACACGCGTGCGGCCGGACATCTTGGGCCAGCCTTGGAGCCCTCAAAGTCGCCAGCGTGTTTTGAGTGGGGGGGTCTTCGGGACGTCCTGGAGTGGTCTTGGGCAGTGCTGGAGTGGGTCGGGAGGCCAGATATGGGCCTGAGGGCCATCACGAGGCTATCTTCGGGCCTCTTGGGGGTCTCTCGGGACCCCTTCGAAGACGTCTGAACCTTGTCGTGAGACCGTACTGAGCTGAAAGGTCAGGGGGTCAGGGACGCATTCAAACAGAAAATCGCACGGATCTTCAATACGTCTGCCTCGGAGGCCCTTCGCTTAGCCATATTGGAGCCTCTTGTGACCCCGACGGGGGCCTCTTGAGGCCTCTTGTGTTGTCTTCGTCGTCTCTTGTGCAGTCCTGGCGGTCTCTTGTGGCTCGAGTTGGCCTTCTTCAAACATCGTTGTCTACCTGTGCCCCCCCAGGTGAGCTCGAACCCTTCCTTTGGTGTGCTCGAACCCCCCCACCCTTCTCTCAAGTCAGACTGCAGCAAGGAGAATATCACACGCTCGGTGACTCCAAAGGGGTCGGCACATTTGGTGTACCGTGCGGAACGGTGAGCGCTGGAGAAGCCGCGACGGAGATTGTTCTCTTGGGTTGAAGACGGCATGCCGAGTTCTGCGGAGATAGACACGCTTACGTAGCCGAATATTCGGGCATGCTTGTGGTTTGCCGTTGGCTTTTTGTGTTCAGACCTCCCCCTTCCTGCCCCCCTTGCCACCTCCTTGGGGTCCTCTCCTATCTCGACGAGATCAGGCTGCACGGAGTGTGCGCCTGTCCAGTCACCCCACGAAGTCTGCAGCAAGCTCATGGAGGTCACTCCGTGATAGCTCCCCCACTTTGAGTGTCCTCATAGATTCCAGGCCCCTGGATCCAGGCCCCTGGATCAAGACCCCCAGATCCAGACCCCTCCAAGGACCACGGAGAGCCCTCCCCAGAGATACCCGCGTGCAGGATGCGGGTGGGGGAGGGGAGAGCTGTCCTTCACCTCCCCCAGCAGATTGCCCCAGTGCTCCCCCCCATTCCACCACACTCCCCCCCCCCTCCCCCACTCAGCAGCGCCCGAAGAGCACCCGCGATGGCGTTTTCGCTGCTGGCCGCGCCCCGCGGAGATGTGCAGGTGCGCTCGGAGGCCCAACCTGCCCGTCGCCGCCGCGCCGCCACGCCGCAGGCTGGAGCCCTCCTCCTCCTCCTCCTCCTCCTCCTCCTCCTCCTCCTCCTCCTCCTCCTCCTCCTCCTCCTCCCTCTCCTCCTCCCTCCTCCTCCTCCGCCCTCCTCCCTCCTCCCTCCCCTCCTCCTCCTCCTCCTCCTCCTCCTCCTCCTCCTCCCCGTTCTCCTCATCCTCCTCCTGCTCCTCCCTCCTCCTCCTCCTCCTCCTCCTCCTCCTCCTCCTCCTCCTCCTCCTCCTCCTCGTCCTCCCCCCTTCCACGACCCACAACAGGGCCCATGCCGATCCGATCGATCCGACCTGACATCGGTTTCGGCCACTTCGGTGCGACTCGGTCCCAGGTTGTCCCGACGAGCCGATGCGGCCCGATGTTTGCGAGGCATTGCTGCGCGTCCTGGCGCGGCCAGTCCGATTCGATTCCGATTCCGTGCCGATGCGGCCCGATCCGACGCACATGTCGATGCGATCCGACTTCCCGATCCGAGGCGGACTGATCCTTCACCCAGCGTGTTCTTCCCCTCTCGTGAAGAATTCACAAGGGCGTCAAATAACGCTTCTCTCCGGTTTCACCCCGCTGGGATACTTGTCTCGGCACGTTTAGAATCCCATTCCTCTTGGCACCGCCAAGACGGAGCGTGGACGCAGTCTCCCTTTCCCTCTCCTCTGCTACGTCTCACCTTTTTCCCTCTCTTGGGAACGTTGGGCGGTCAAGTACCAGTCCGCTTGCCTTCAGCACTGTGCAGCTTGTAGGTGCAGACTCGGGACATTGTCCCGCGTCCGGGCAGACATGCGCCCGTCTGCCAGGCGCCGGCACCATGCAGCGTAGACACGCACGCCCTGGAGGAAAAACGAAGGTTGCGCTCCAGAAGCTCATCCTGCGGCCTTTCCATGCTACATCCGCCGGCTTGATGCGCCAGCATGCCGCATTCACCCGATTGTTGCCCATCAGTGTTAACGCAAATCAAGGCCGAGAGAATCACGTGGGCTACACCGGTGGATATTTGCTTATGTGCGCGAGCAAGTGCACGTATTCGAGCATGTGGACAGTGAATTTTCCTCCCGCAGACGACTCCCACGCACGTTTCGTGAAGGCGCCCCAAGGAGGCACGTGAAAACTCGGGGACACGGGCCCCTGCTTGCCGATGCAGTTGATCACATCTGGCGACGCCCTCAGAGAAGAGCACCATGCCACCTATGGTGTCTACGATGGACTGGTACACGCAACCACGGTGCGCCACGCTGCTCTGCTTCCGAAGACTTGGCCCGCCGCCTCTGGAAGCCGGGCAGTACTTCTACGGTCGCACATGAGTTACGTCGTGGGCAGGCAGATGCGCAGGTTGGCGCCGCGTTGACGCGGCGCCGACGCCAACTCTTGCGTTCAAGCTTCAACGCCGCCAGTGGCCCAGAATCAGCCAATGTCGACAGATCGGCCATATCGGAATGCCGCGATCCTTCAAGGTTGAACGATCGATGCGGTGGCAGGAGCGTGTTTCTTTATTGCTTGATAGCCCCAGGCCCCCTCTCCCCCCCTATAACGTAACGCCCCTCCCCACCCCCAGTGCGCTCTGGGCACTGCCGCCGTGCGCACGGCGGGGAGGAGGCGTTACATTATACCCCACCTATAATGCCCATTATCGCCGAAAATAAAGAAACGCGTTCTAAGCATGGGGGGGTACCCGGGTACCCCCCCGACGGGGGTCCACCTCGCCTCGCCGTCGCGCCGCGACGGGGGTTGGAGCGCCTTCGGCGCGCGGTGGCTGCCCGCGACGGGGGTCGATGCGGGGCTGTCGGCGGGGGTGACGCCACCCCGACGCTTATTCAGAAACTCGGAGTACCCATACCTCTACCCTTCGGCGGTTTTCCCCTTTTTCAGCCTCCTGGGAGGTCCTCGTCAACACCGCTGGATTCGCCTCGAAATTCTGGTCAGAACGCACCCCGGGAGAGGTCCTGGGAGTGGCGGTATGTGTAACCTCTTGATTTCCCCAAGGGCGCGGAGTGCCAGGAGTGCCGGGGGGGGGCGAGATCGAAAAAGTTGCCAGGCGGAATTGCAAAGGCTGCCCGGCGAAGCGGGAAACGCTGGGCAAGCCGCCAGGCGAGTTGGGTAACGTTGCCAGGCGGCGTGTGATCGTTTTTTGATTCACTGCTTTGCCGATCGGCGCGGGCTCTCGCACCCCTCCCTCCCCCTCCCTCCCCCCATGGAGCAGATCTTGGCTGTTTTTTTGGCGCCTGCTTCGGGCGTGTGGAGTCTCCCCCTGAGGCAGCACTCTTGCAGGCAGTGGCACTAGGCAGAGGTCCGGGGCCAGACCTCCCTCCCCTCCGCCCCCCTTTCCGCCCAAGGTCGACACGCCGAATGAAGTTATCCTGGCGAAGGACCCGACTATATGCAGTTGTGGGTGCCGCGATTGTGAATATCTTCTTCGGTGAAGCTCCCTATGGGGCCACGAAGCTCTGCGCTGGTTGTGGGGGGGGCACACATGCGAACGGTAGCACGCGGGCCGTCGGTGGAGCTCCATATGGGGCCACGACACGCTGTGCTGTGTGTGTATGGAAATGCCAAATTCGGCTTTCGGAGCGAATGCGGGCAGTCCCGCTGGGGCTTCGGTGGAGGTCCCTATGGGGCCACGAAGCGCTGTACTGGGTGGATTAAAATGCCAAAATTGGGTTTTTTTCGGGACGCACGCGGACGGTCCCAGTGGGGGCTTCGGTGGAGCTCCCTATGGGGCCACGAAGCGCTGTACTGGGTGTGGGAAATTGCCAAATTCGGCGTGTGGGACGCATGCGGACGGTAGCACTGGGACCTTCGGTGGAGCTCCCCATGGGGCCACGAAGCGTTGTATTGGGTGTGTGAAAATGCCAAATTCGGCGTTTCGGGACGCTTGCAGACGGTCCCACAAGCGCCTTCGGTGGAGCTCCTTGTGGGGCCACGAAACGCTGCCTTGGGTGGGGGGAATTGCCAAATTGGCTGTGTGGGACGCATGCGGGCGGTGCCATTGGGGGCTTCGATGGAGCTCCTCATGGGGCCACGAAGCGCTGTGCTGGGTGTGTCAAAATGCCACATTGGGCTTTCGGGACGCATGCGGGCGGTGGCACTGGGGCATTTTGTGGAAGTCTCTATGGGGTCACGAAGCGCTGCACCGGGTGGGTGAAAATGCCACACTAGGTGTTTCGGGACGCTAGCAGACGGTCCCACTGGCGCCTTCGGTGGAGCTCCCCATGGGGCCACGAAACGCTGTACTTGGTGGTGGAAAATGCCAAATTAGCTCTGTGGGACGCGTGCGGGCGGTCCCACTGGGGGCTTCGATGGAGCTCCCCTATGGGGCCACGAAGCGCTGTACTGGGTGTGGGAAATTGCCAAATTGTGATTCCAGAGCGCACGCGGACGGTCCCAGTGGGGGCTTTGCTGCCTATGGGGCCACGAAGCGTGTACTGGGTTCCCTCTGGGGGTTTCGGTGGAGCCCCCTTCAGGGGCCACGAAACGGTTTACTGTGTGTGCGGGACGCATGCGGACGGTAGCACTGGGACCTTCGGTGGGGCTCCCTATCGGGCCACGAAGCGCTGTGCTGGGCGTGCGGGACGCATGCGGGCGGTGCCCGTGGGGCCTTCGGTGGAGCTCCCCATGGGGCCACGAAACGCTGCACTGGGTGGGTGAAACGCATGGAGCAAGGGCTGCGCTGGGTGGTGGCGGACGCATGCGGGCGGTGCCAGTGGGACCTTCGGTGGAGCCCCCTATGGGGCCACGAAGCGCTGTACTGGGTGGGTGAAATGCAGGGACCAAGGGCTTTGCTGGGTGGTGGCGGACGCATGCGGGCGGTGCCAGTGGGACCTTCGGTGGAGCCCCCTATGGGGCCACGAAGCGCTGTACTGGGTGGGTGAAACGCAGGTAGCAAAGGCTGTGCTGGGTGGTGGCGGACGCATGCGGGCGGTGCCACTGGGACCTTCGGTGGAGCCCCCATAGCCCCCATATGGGGCCACGAAGCGCTGTACTGGGTGGGTGGAACGCGGGGAGGAGGGAGGAGGGGGAGGAGGGAGGGGGAGGAGGAGAAGAGGAAAAGGAGGAGGAGGAGGAGGAGGGACGCGGGGACCGTCTGTTTAAAACGAAGACCCAACACCACAGGATGGTTGGGAAAAAACGAACACACAATGGGCAAAGTTGCTGGGCGAAACCGGAGGAGCTGCCAGGCAACACGCGAGACAACCGCGGGCCTCCTCGTCGAGGGCTCGCGCTGGGCGCGCGCCGAGGGGCCGAGGGCGGCGTCGAAGACGCTGATGACGACGACGACGACGACGACGACGACGACGACGACGACGACGGCGGTGGCGGTGGCGGCGGCGGCGGCGGCGGCGGCGGCGGCGGCGGCGGCGACGACGACGACGACGACGGCGACTGCGACCACGATTACACGACAACGAACGAACGACGAAGTCGTGAAGCCCCTCCTGTGTGCGGCTCCGAGACGGAGCCGCTCAGGCCCTCGCAGAGGGCCTGTGCAACGGCTGGGCGCGTCGGCAGCACCGAGCGGGGCGCCGAGGGGAGGCGCCTGAGAAGGGCGGGACCGCGCGCAGACCCTGGGCGGAGACCCCTTTGCCGAGGTGGCCCCGGAGCGCGCTCGCGCGGCGCTGGGGCGTTGACCTCAGCGTCGCGCTGCGTCTGGCCGCGGCGAGGCAGCTGCAGACCTCCCTCGGTCGCAGCCGCGCCGAGGACGCCGCGGCCCGCTTGGCCCAGGTGGCCTGCTAGCAGGCCAGGCTGTTGGGCGTGAGGGCTACAGGCTCGACGCGCGCAGGGCTCCTGGAGTTCAGTGCGGCGAGCATGCTGTCCTGCATAGACTGCGCCTCGTGGCTCGCAGGAGGAAGAGGATGAGGATGAGGATGAGGATGAGGATGGAGATGAGGATGAGGATGAGGATGGAGATGAGGATGAGGATGAGGATGAGGATGAGGATGAGGAGGATGAGGATGAGGAGGATGAGGATGAGGATGAGGATGAGGATGAGGATGAGGATGAGGATGATGATGATGATATTGATGATGGTGATGGTGATGATGATGATGATGATGAGGATGAGGATGATGATGATGATGATGATGATGATGATGATGATGATGATGATGATGATGATGATGATGATGATGATGAGTGATGATGTGATGATGATGATGATGGTGATGATGATGGTGATGGTGATTGATGGTGATGGTGATGGTGATGGTGATGGTGATGATGGTGATGGAGTGATGATTGATTGATGATGATGATGATGATGATGATGATGATGATGATGGATGATGATGGTGGTGGTGATGATGATGATGATGATGATGATGAGAGGAGGAGGAGAGGAGGAGGAGGGAGGAGGAGGGACGAGAGGGAGGAGGGATGAGGATGGAGATGAGGAAGGAACGAGGATGAGGATGAGGATGAGGATGAGGATGATGAGATGAGGATGAGGATGAGGATGAGGATGAGGATGAGGAGAGGATGATGATGATGATGATGATGATGTCGACGATGGTGAGGATGATGATGATGATGTATGATGATGATGATGATGGAGATGATGATGATGATGATGATGATGATGATGATGATGATGATGATGCTGCTGCTGCTGCTGCTGTGCTGATGATGATGTGATGATGATGATGAGGAGGAGGAGGAGGAGGAGGATGTCGACGATGATGATGATGATGATGATGATGATGATGATGATGATGATGATGATGATGATGATGATGATGATGCTGCTGCTGCTGCTGCTGATGATGATGATGATGAGGAGGAGGAGGAGGAGGAGGAGGAGGAGGAGGAGGAGGGAGGAGGAGGGACGAGGAGGGACGAGGAGGGGGGAGGAACACGGTCCCAGGCGGGCATTTATCCATGACCACCGCCTCGGCCATCGATCTTCGGGCGCCAAGCGTATCCGCATCCACCGTCCGCCGATGTCCCCCAGGAATCGGTCTCTCAGGCGGCGTTAATGGATAGGTCCCCGCCTCGCACAGGAGGATGACAGGGAGGAGGCTCCGCGCAAGGATGGCGAATATTGGATGTCGACGTGGCGAGGCCAGCAGCGGATGACGAGGCATAGACTTAAGGCGGCCATGCCAATCTACAGGAAGGATATTCAAGAATGGTAGTGACATAGTCTGGTGACAATGCGTCGAGTCCTTGATTGTTTTTGAACATTTCTGACGACTTTAAACTGTTCTTCCGAAGTCCACCTGTAGGAGGACATGCCCGACCTAAGCATAGACGAGACTAAGAGAGATACAGCAATGGGAAGGAAGGCTGGGATGGAAAAGGGGTCGAGGGGGGGAAGGGGGAGGGGGCGTAAAAGGGCGATGGGGGGAAACGCGAAGCGGGGGGGATGGGGACGATCGGGAGAGGGATGAAAAGGACGGGGCGGCCGGTGCACTCCTCGTGCATGCTTTTCGCTGGTCGGCGCGCGGGCGATTGGCGTCTGCGCCCGACGCCTACGGGCCCTAGGGGGCTCCTCCTCCTTCTCCTCCTCGTCCCTCCTCCTCCTTCTCCTCCTCCGCCTCCTCCTCCTCCTCGACCCACTTCCTCCTCCTGCTCCTCCTCCTCCTCCTCCTCCTCCTCCTCGTCCCTCCTCCTCCTTCTCCTCCTCCTCCGCCTCCTCCTCTTCCTCCTCCTCCTCCTCCGCCTCCTCCTCCTCCTCCTCCTCCTCCCTTCTTCTGCGCGAGGACGCCGCGCACAGAAAAAACATCGCGCTCTCAGCACTTCGTGCCGGTGGCGCCGCCGCAGGGCGCGCAGCTCCCGCCGGTTGGGGGTGGGGGGTGGCCCGCCCTGCTCCTTCCTGGGCAGGCTGCGAGGCGCGAGCACCTGGAGCGGAAGCCCGCCCTTCTCGCTCCTCCCTCCTCCCCTCCCCCATCCCCCTCCTCTCCTCCTCTCATCCTCCTCCTCCTCCTCTCCTCCTCTCCATTCCCTCCTCCTCCTCCTCCTCCTCCTCTCCTCCGCCTCCTCTCCACTCCCTCCCTCCGCCTCCGCCTCCTCCCTCCGCCCTCCCTCCCTCCCTCCTCCCTCCCTCCCTCCCTCCCTCTCCCTTCCTCCTCCTCCCTCCCTCCCTCCTCCCTTCCTCTCCTCCTCCTCCTCTCCTCTCCTCCTCTCCTCCTTCCTCCTCCTCCTCCTCCGCCTCCTTCTCCTCTCTCCTCCCTCCCTCCGCCCTCCGCCCTCCCTCCTCCCGCCCTCCTCCTCCCTCCCCCTCCCTCCTCCCTCCCTCCTCCCTTCTCCCTCCCCCCCTCCCTCTCCTCCCTCCTCCTCCTTCCTCCTCTCCTCTCTCCTCCTCTCTTCCTCCTCCTCCTCCTCCTCCTCCTCCTCCTCTCCTCCTCCTCCTCCTCTCTCCACTCCCGCCCTCCCGCCTCCCGCCCCTCCCCGCCTCCCGCCCTACTGCCCTCCTTCCTCCTCCTCCTCCTCTCCTCCTCCTCCTCCTCCTCCTCCTCTCCTCATCCTCTCTCATCCTCTCCTCCTCCTCCTCTCCCATCCTCATCTCCTCCTCCTCCTCCTTCTCCTCTTCTCACTCCCTCCCGCCGCCCTCCCCTCCTCCCTCCCTTCCGCCCTCCTTCCCCTCCCTCCCTCCTCCTCCCTCCTCCTCATCCTCCTCCTCCTCCTCCTCCTTCTCCTCCTCCTCCTCCTCCCCTTCTCCTCCTCCTCTCCTCCTCCTCTCTCACTCCCGCCCTCCGCCCTCCCTCCATCCCTCCCTTCCCTCCCTCCCGCTGATGATGTAAACCACACACCTCGCCTCTCATCATTACTCCATCAGCCTTCTCCCTCTTCCCTCACTCCCGGCCGCCCGCCCTCCCTCCCTCCCTCCTCCTCCTCCTCCTCCTCCTCTCTGAGAAGATGATCGTCAACATGTCCAAGGACGGTTGGAAGACAGCTGCCACACCTTGAGTCCCCACTGGCCGCCCGCTTTCAGTCGTGCACCACTGGAGGCGAGGCGATGTTGTGCAAGAAGACCCTCGCCACCACGTCGTTCGAGGGATGGAGGCAGGCGCAGCTGTCCAAGTCGGCCAAGGACCCCTTCGTGGGGTTCTGCCCGATGACGTGGCACACCAAGGTCGGCAACCTCGTGGTGGTCGCCGCCTACCTGCAGCCCAAGTTCGGATTCCGCGGCCCGAACGAACGGATGCTCATACGGCTGGCGGCGTTTCTTCGACTCATCGCTGACCCATGGATCGTGCTTGGCGATTGGAACAACCTGCCCGAGGAATGGAAGAATAATCAATGGCTTGCTCCAGAAGCTCGCCTCCATCCCTGCCGTCGCGGGGGCCCACCAGGCATTCGTGGACCTCGAGACCACGTACGCCGCGTCCTTGACCACCGACTCCAGGAGGCCTACGACGAGCTCTACAACAACGGCGATGACGAGGCGGTCGTCGCTCCCTCGGTCAGTTTCGCCATCCCACTCGACCTCTGGCATCGTGCCCGCGGTATCCAATTAGAGGTGGCCAGCAGCGCCACCGTGCATCCAGATGGCAGCCCAGTCCCTCAGCAGGGGCATCGCAGTGCTGCGCACCTTCCTACTCCAAACCCTTTATCGGATTCCACATCGAAATCAGGCCTCAGAACTACGCTCGACGACTCCGACGTCGACCCCATGGATGAGATCGACGACCTCGTCAGCGACGCAGATGCTGCTGGCACTATTGAGGGGGGGGGGGGCGCTAGGGATTCAGCCCCCAGCGCTCCGCTCCTCCTAGGACCAAGCCAGGCAGCGGCTACATCGGCGGCGGCCACGACGGCTACAGCAGGCTCCAAGACGGCAACAGCATCGGCTACGTCACCACTCGGCGCCCGTCCAGCAGCACAGCTCAAGTTGATGGACCATTTCCTCCTGGACAGGAATGAGGGCGTCAAGCAGAGGATCGCCAATGCATACCACGAGTGGATATCCGCGGTCGAGACTGCCACGGTCGTGCACCATGGCATCCCGCAGGACACTCAGGCACGCCATTGTGGTAGAGGACGTGGCTACATGAATGCCTGGAATCGATCGAGCGCCACCCCCGCTCGGGCTCATATGCGCAACCAGATGTTGGAGTGGTGGCATTTGGCTTCGACTCTGCTCGTTCGTTGCCAGTCCATTCGCCGACGCGGAGCCACCGCCGAACCAGTCCCACTTAGCAAGAAGGTTAACGAGCTGCTGCAGGCTGCCCTCGACAACGAACTCCAGAAGCCTTTCGCTCAGGACACCGATGGAGTGTTCACATCATGGACATCTGCAGTGGCCAATCTCGACCAGCAAGGGGAACGCAAGATTTCCGAGCTCATCGAGATATCAGAACGTTTTCTTAACAGGGCAGTGAGCAAAGCACTGTCAGACGGGCGTCGTACTTTCGGCAAGTGGGCGCTCAAAATGTGGCGCGACGCTCCTGGTGCGCTCCACCGCCATGTCAAACCCTCAGCCATCGTTCGCGACGAGCATGTTGACGTTGCGGGGAACACATGCGCCACCCCGTGCCAGATCATGGAACGACGTGCCGACTCGTGGGAGAAGGTCTGGACCGATTCGGCAGCTACCCAGACCTCCATCCTGGACGGGCTCAGGGTCGTCATGCCCCAGGCCAAGCAGGAGGACGTGGATCCCACCACGCTCGTGCAGCTCGACTCCGTGGTCGGCCGCCTCAACGCCAAGAGGCCACGGGCATCGACGCCATGGGCCCGATCGAGATCCAGCGGCTGCCCATCCCCGCCCGGCAGGAGTTGGTCCAGCTCTACGACCGCACCCTCGGCCAGCCCCCATTATTCATGAAGTTATGGCCCAAGATATGACACCCACTATCGGAGGAGTGGAGTGAAGGTCTATCGGAGTTTTGGGACACGGCTGTCCGAGGCTCCTCTTCCATCCAGGCGGCGCTCGTCAGGTGCTGCATGGACGAGTGTTGTAGTACCATGAATGTTGCCAGCGGGACCATGCTGCTGGGCCTGGAGAAGTTCTACGACATCATCTCCATCCCTTTGCTCTGCAAGGCTGGCATGCGACAAGGCTTCCCAGCGATCATCCTGGCCCTGGAGCTCCAGATGTTCCTGGCGCCGCGGTATCTTCGTGAGAGGCAATGGGTGCCCAGAGAAATACTCCCCACCAAGTCACTTGTGGCTGGATCGCCCCACGGTGGCAAGCTGGCGAAGGCAATGTTGGGCCCTCCCCGTCGCTCTGCTCATCTGCGCTTTCAGCACAGCATCATGATGAGGACTTTCATCGATGACACGATCATCCGAGCTGAAGGCACCGCCAGAGCCGTGACCGACACTCTGATCCAGGCTGGAGGTTATGTCGGACAGCTGATGCAGAAGGAGGCGCAGCTCGTCGTGTCCGACAAGACCGTCGTCGTCGCCTCCAGCACCGCCATGTCCACGGAGATCGCCAGAGGCCTCCAGCGACAAGGCATCCCCGCCCGCGCCGTCACGACTGCAGTCGACCTGGGATGCGACGTGGGCGCTGGACGTGCTCGAGTCCGGCTCAAGGCTCGGGGCAGAATGAAGAAGGCAGCCACGCGGACCAAGGCCATCGCCAAGGTCCGCCGCATCGCGAGGCTACGTCGTGTCTCGCAGGGATTGTGGCGCACAGGCAGTCTACCCCGGGCCGTCTACGGCCACCAGCAGATGGGACTGCCTGAGTACGAGATCATCAACCTCCGTCGCCAAGCTGGGCGGACAGTTGCAGGGAGCGGCCCAGGCCGCTGTTTGACTACCACTCTTGCTACGACGCTCGGCTACGGCGACCCTGCGCATTCGATGCGCAGGCAGCAGCTGACCACGTGGCTCCAGATGTGGCTGCAGCACCCCGAGCTGCACCCGCGCATCCAGAAGGCGCGGGAGATCGTCGCCCCTCGGCTTCGGCGAGCGGGGCAGCGGAAGTGGCGCATCGTCAAGGGGCCCGTCAGCGCCACGATTGCCACGCTGATGGACTTGGGCTGGGACCCCGTGTCGGCAACGCACTGGGACACCGACGCGGGGCATTCGTGGCTCATCCCCTCCGCTGCCGACGACAGCTTCGACGAGATGACCAGTGACTTCTCGGCCATCCTCGACGACGTCAGTGGCTCGATCGACAAGAAGCTGTGGGCCAATGCGTCCCAGCATGAGGCTGCGGAGGACCTCAGGCACGGCGCGGACGCGCTGCACGTGGCCCGCGAGATCGAGAGGTTCGCCAAGGCCGACGAGCACGACCTGGTCGGGCTCACCGTCGCGGTCACCACTGGAGGACAGTGGCCCCGCGCCCGCCTACGTGCTGCTGGATACGAGGTGGCACCCACGTGCGGCAGGTGCGGCCTTGCAGATGAAATGTTGCACCATCGGATCTGGAGCTGTCCAACGAACTGCGGTCACAAGGACTACGACGACAGCTCCTACCTGGAGGAGGAGGCGCGGGTCAACCATGAGGCGAGCCCGTCCTTGTGGCTCCGCGGCGCACCGAGCCGCGCCGACACCTGCCCTGTCTTCGATGCAGAAAAGCAGCCAGTGCACATATATTTCGGCTGCTTCGCCTCCGCACCCCGCGATGCCGAGGGTTTCGTCTGCGTGCTCGGGGATGGCTCGGGGGGTGAGTTCTCCGACGACCCTCGGCGTCGCATGGTTGGAGCCGCTATTGTGGCTCTCGAGGGCAGTACGTTCGCTTGGCAGCCGTGCGCGGGTTTCGGGATCACGGTTCCAGGTAAAACCCAGACCGTCCCCCGTGCTGAGCTCACAGCGTTCGCTGAGGCCCTCGGGAGAACGGTCGGTCAATTAAGATATATTACCGACCACCTCCCCATCCTGAAGGTCTGGTCCCAAGGCAAGCGTGGGGGCCACGTGCGGAATCAAGACCTTTGGACCAGAATCTTTAGGGCCTCCGAGGGGAGGGGCGCGGAGATCATCGTCGAGTGGACCCCGTCTCATGTTTCGGTTGATGAGATGAACGTCACCAGCGAGAGCGAAGTTTTCCGTGTCTTCGGCAACGAATGCGCCGATGTGTTCGTTGGCAGGGCCGCCCCTCTGAATTGGACCTTGTTCAAGATCGGTTTTGTTCCCGAAACTGACCGCAGAGATGCCGAGTCGGCACTCATCCGCAGGCGGGCTCGGAGAGCTCTCGAGCAGTCGGCGTCCGTGGATCCCTGGAACGCGACTCGCCCTGAGCTTCCCGAGGTGCCCTTCGCCCCCGCGCCGCCCCGCGTCCCCCGAGTCTCCGCCCACGAGTGGCGGAAGATCGGCCCCAAGTTCGTTTGTCTGTGCTGCTCTCGTTACGCAACGAGAGCAACCATCAAAGCTGCTGCTGCTCTCTTTTCCTGCCAGGCCAGGCCCCTGGGCGACGGCATAGCCCCGCTGCGAGGTCCCCAGGAGATCGGAGGTCCGCCGCTCCACCTCTCCCACCGCCTCCAGTTTTGGGGGCGCTTCGGGCTCACCTTTTGCAGCGCCTGTGGCAAGACCGCCACGTGTGATCCCAGGTGGCTGGTCGGCAGATGCACCCCGAGCCCCAAGGGTGATCATAATCTCAAGAGAATTCGTGAGGGGCGCTACCCTCACCCTGGGGGCCCGCCCCGCCATGTCCGAGACACTGAGCTCGCCCGCCTCTCGCGGCCGCCCGTCGTGGAGTCGACGCAGGACAGCCGCGGGGAGGGGGGGGCCTCGAGGTCGGTTTCGTAATCGTTCTTCTTAAGACTTCTGCTGTCTTTCATGCTCGCATTCCTCGCATTCCTCCTCCTCCTCTCTCACTCCCGCCCTCCCGCCCTCCCTCCCTCCCTCCCTCCTTCCCTCCCTCCTCCTCCTCCTCCTTCTCCTCCTCCTCCTCCTTCCTCCTCCTTCTCCTCCTCTTCCTCCTCCTCTCTCACTCCCGCCCTCCCGCCCTCCCGCCCTCCCGCCCTCCCGCCTCCCTCCTTCTCCTCCGCCCCCTCCTCATCCTCCTCCTCATCCCCCTGCTTCTCCTCCTCCTCCTTCTCCTCCTCCCCTCCTCCTCCTCCTCCTCATCTCCTCCTCCCCTCCTCCTCCTCCTCCTCCTCCCCTCCTCCTCCTCCTCCTCCTCCTCCTCCTCCTCTCCTCCCCCTCCTCCTCCTCCTCTCCTCCATTTCCTCCTTTTCCCCCTCCTCCTCCTTCTCCTCCTCCTCCTCCTCCTCCTCCTCCTCCTCCTCCTCCTCCTCCTCCTCCTCCCGGGCCACGCCCGTGACAAGCGGGGGCGGCGCGGGGCGCACCGACAGCAGGTCTCACAGCAGGAAAGCTCAGAGCTACCCCTTGCGCAGCTGTCATTTTTTTTTTTGGGGGGGGGACTCCCGGGGTGCCCTCGTCACCGCGGCTGGATGCAAGTCATTTGTTTTGTTTCCCCGAGTTCGTGCCGTTGGCGCCGCAGCACGCTACAGGCCGGGGGCCCGCCCTTCTCGCTTTGGGCTCGGCCGTGAAACTGCGGGAGCGGCACGGGGCAGATTAGGGTCGGGGATGTTGGCTCCGCGCGTCGCGCGGGCCGGCTCTGGCCCGCCACGCGTCCTGCGCGGCACGCGAAACCACCTCCCAGTTCCCGGGCGTCGGCGTCCCGAGCCTTTCCCAGCCGCCCGCCCCGCGGGGAGAAGCCACACGTCATCCGCTTGCACCGCACAGCGTGCCACCAGGGCCGCCACCGCGACGCGCTGAGCACAGTTTCCTGCCCGTCGCGTCTCTTGCCGGTGGCGCCGCAGCAGGGTGTGCAGCCCCCACTGGTTGGGGCCCCCAACCAGTGGGGGCTGCACACCCTGCTGCGGCCCAGTTAGCACACGCCTCCGCCACGGCCCCAGAGTGCGCTTATCGCAGGAAGTCCAGAGGTCCGTGCCTACCCAGTTGGGGGGGCGAGTGGGGGGGGTGCGCAAGGGGTGGCGGGCGAACGTCGAGCAGCGCGTGCGATGTGCGTCTTGGCTCTCTTGTCTCCTGCTGCCTCCTCTCTTCATGCGATGCCGGTGGGCAGGGCCACGTGCCCACGGTCGTCCTGCCTCGCGGGATGCGGCAGCAGGACCGCGTTGCTCTGTCCCCCCCAAAGAGCGCACGGTATTGACACAACACGGGGCGCGGAGGGTGTTCGGGAGACAGATCTGCTGAGAACCAGGAGGTGTACCAACGTGTTTCTCGTCCGGTGTTTGGTTGTTGTTTGAGGTTCGCTTGAGCCGTGGTTGTGAGAGTGCAGCCTGGGTAACGCCTCCACGACTTATATGCGCCGCTATTCGAGCGGATACGAGGTTCGTGTCACGTATGAAAGTTCGATATCTTGGACGTTGTTGCGTTGCGCCCTCCCTCGCAGCTCGCTGGGCGCAGGGGGGCCGCCAAGGCAAATCTTGGAGCGACCACATGCGATTTGGGCCAAGATTTCAGCACACCCAGCAGGCAATGTGCTAGCTTGTTTGAGTCAGGAAGTCAGCGAAGGGTGTCCTGACATCCCCAGTAGCACGCCGATGACCCACAGATTTCGCCCTGTTGGTGCTCTTTGTGCAGGTTGTCGATTTTCGCTTTCTGCAGTCATGCTTTCGATTCTATGGGCCGTTCATAAGTTCACACGCAGTTTTTTCGCAGCAGTTGGCCTTCACTCGCACCTTTCCCCCTGACTGACACGCGTATGTGCCCGAATGAAGGACTGCGCATTAGGAATCATCTGCAACGGCTTATCACAGGAGCAGGCCATCCTGCCGCACAGCATGTGAATACGAGCCTAGTCGAGTTGGCATTGCCACACACTGTCTCTGGCATGTGCGTATTTGGCCTGTGCGTGCTCGCCTTGCTATAAATGTCCCTGCTTTACCTGATCTCGTCGTATACTGTTATGTGCCGTCCCGCTGACCATCATTTTGCCGTGCGCAAGCCCTCGTATCTTGCCACGTGTTGCATTATGTTGCTTGACGTTACGGTACCACTATTCCATATCACGTCTACATCGCCTCCCATTACCTCATTTGTCATTGCATGACTTTGTCGGACCATGCTGTGCTGACACTTGCTTCGCTTGATCAGATCATGCCTCTGCTTCCCTTCCTGTAGACCCCTTCACTGCTGTAGCTGCCAGGGGTCTCCGCGATTTGCTAGCCGGCCTCTGCAGAAGCTGGTACCCATTTGGTTGGGTGTCCAATGCCCAACGGCGCGTTCATCATGGGATACGGACGCGCAGACCAGGTGTCCGTTTCAAGGCAAGGGCCGTCTGCAGCATGGGTCCAACGCGCCCGAGACCGCTTCTCTCAATGGCAAGCTGACCGATGGAGTGCAGAATGGTAGTGCGCAAGTCATTTGCTAAAACGCGTGCCACGCCCACAGACATGGTGGAACGCCACCCGTAGATCGATCAACAAATTCATACATCGGGTCTTGGCATCTCATTTCCCACATTGGAGGAACGCGCAATGCGATCCAGAAGACAGCCAGGAATGCGCTCCAGTCCACTGCATGTCGTCTGGCAGCCAAGGAGTACGGGTATTGAAAACGGCTGACATGCAAGCTGAGGCCCGATGAGCCGATCGGCCTCGAGGAGGAGGAGGAGGAGGAGGAGGAGGAGGAGGAGGAGGAGGAGGAGGAGGAGCCAGCCTCCCAGCGGCAGCGAGTGTGGACAGACCTCGTGGACAGGCCGCTTCGCAGAGGCCTCCCGCTGCGGGCTCGAGCTCGGCGGCATCGTACCAGCGGCCGCCGCGGCTGCGAGCGGGCTCTCTCGCACGACGGCGGGGCGCTCGCAGCAGGCAAGGCAGAAGGGATTTTGCTCCCGTGCGCCCGCTCCCTCCCCCTCCCCTCCCCCTTCCCCCTCCCCCTCACTCCCCCTCACTCCTCCTCCTCCTCCTCCTCCTCCTCCTCCTCCTCCTCCTCCTCCTCCTCCTCCTCCTCCTCCTCCCGTGCTCCCGCACGTCACTGCCGGCAATAGTTGTATCCACATCCAGTGCGTCCTGGAGCGTTGGGCTCTCTTCCCCAGAGACCGGAGGCGCACTGGATATGGATGAAGAGTTTGCCCCAGAAGGTGTTTGATGTTTCTCCATATCCAGGGTGGGCTCGGCCTTGCGGCACCCCTTCCCGACAAGTCCACGACGCTCTGGATATGGATATAAGTATTTCCCGCACGTCACCACCCACCAAACCACCCCAACCCAACCCGAAGGCCTCAATTTGCCCTCCATTTCAAGGGGGAGGGGTCGGAGAACAGTGAAAAGATACATGGAACCCGTGCACGTTGTTAATTTGTCTATTTCTTCTGAAGTTCTTTATTTTTTGGGGGGGCCAAGATCCTTTCATTTCTACTTGTTCTATCCTTGGCCTCCTCCTGGCCACTAAGGGGCCAGGAACAACTAGAAGCGAACACAATTAGAAATGAGCACGATTAGAAATGAACGACGTGTACCACCCCCCAGCCCGAAGATTCTGGTCAACTTCGGGTCTTCGGGTTGGGTTGGGGTGGTTTTGTAGGTAGTCAGCACGCGCACGAACCCTCGAGCCAGGACCTGGAGCGGAGTCGGGCGCCAGTGGCGGGGACGTCGCCGCCTCGCCGTGGGCATGGAATCCAGCGGCCTCGCGGGTGGCAGTGGCTCTGCACGCCGCATGGCGCCAACGTCGCAGAGCCGACTTCGTTCGGAAAACGACAGGATGGGCCCGGAGTGTCCTGGAGAATGTTGTTCCGGATTTCGGGGTGAATTCCGTGCGTTTTTTTTGTTGGCCAGGCATGACGCCTGAAACAACTCTACGCGAGGTTCACTCCGTTTTTCACGCGCCGTTTCGGGCAGAAGTCCACGCAGAAATCCACGCAGAAAGCCGCCGCAGAACGTCTGCAAGGCCGGTGCGAGGACACGCCCTCCTCTGCGCCGAGAGGCGGCTCGCGCTCCTCTCTGGGGGCGGTGGGAGGCGGAGTGCCGCCTGGCGCCGCGAGCGACCATTTGCTCCCCGGCCTGCGCCGTGGAGCCGCGATCTCTCGCTCTCCACCCTCCTCCTCCTTCTCCTCCTCCTCCTCCTCCTCCTCCTCCTCCTCCTCCTCCTCCTCCTCCTTTTATTCCTCTTTCCTCCTCTTCTTTTCTTGTCGGTGCGGCGTGCGCTCTCCACCGCGTCGCTTGCCCGCCGCGGGGCTGCGCAGCTCCAGGCCCCTCCAAGACTTCTGCCCTCTGCGGCCCGCGGCGGCGCTGGCAGCACGCGCGGCTGCCCACCGCGCCTCTTTGCCTGCCCGAGCCACGCCGGCTCTGCCACGGGGGATGCCTTGGACGCTGTCCTCTCCGAGTGGGCTGGGGCACAGCGGCCAGCGGCGTGCGCCCGCCTCGCGGCGGCGAAGTCTGGGCAGAAGCGGGCCTGCGTGCTCGGCCGTCAAGACGCTCGCTCTGGGGAGGACAAGGACGGCGCGGCGCAGCGCCTCCCGGGGCCGCCCACACGATCCTCTTCGATGTGCTTCGATTCGCCCGCGCTGGGGCTGCGATTGCGATGCCATTCGAGGTGGTTTGCTTCACCAGCATCGGCTGGGGCCAGCTGGAGCCAGGCGCGGCGGTCCGATTTCGGTTCGATTCGGGACGATCCGCGAGCGATCCGATCCGTATCTGGGCCCGATCCGACTTCGCGGTTCGATCCGTCTCGGGCCTGCCTCCACATCCACCAGGACGCGGGCGAGAAGTGCGGAACGGGCCGTTCCGCACTTCTCGGCCGTTCCACGGCCTCGGGCACTGGTGAGCTCACGGCCTGCCCCGGCCGACGCACCCTGGGCACGGAAGAGATGCACTCGGCTCGGGCGCTGCCGGAGGTGTGCGTGGCCCCGGGTGCCCCCCAGGAGTTCCAGGGATAGGGCCCCCCGGCCTCCACGGCACCCTCGACGAGGTCCCGATGGCTCCAGGGCTCCTCCCTTACTTAGTGGGCCCCGGAAACGGCAGGGCCGTTTTTTCACCGTTTCCGAGAAAATGTCCCTTGAATGGAAACGGCCAAAACACAGCGAGCGGAAACGGCAACAAGAACGGCTCCATGTGGAACCGGAGCGGGAGCCCGAAACCGGTTAAAAAACGGCGTCGGAACCGGCAAAAACGGCAAAACGGAACGGGTAAAAAAACGGCCTTGTCGTTTCCAGGGCCACCTAGGGCTCCTCCTCCCGGCGCCGGCCGCTTCGGGTCGACCAGGCTCGAGCGCCGGCCCTGGCGCCGGCCTGGGCTTCCGGCGCGGGCGCCGGCTCGGGCGCGCGCGAGCGCCGGAATCGGCCCGGGAGGCCTCCCGGGCGCCGGAAGCAGAAATTCCGCATTTTCGAAGATTGGAATGGGTTTTTTTCGGCGCCGCCGCGGAACTCGATTTTCCGGCGCCGGCCGGAACCGGCTCCGGACCCGGCCCGGGCGCCGGCTGTACCTCGGCCCAGCGCTCCAATTTGCCAACCACCCCAACCAACCCGAAGGCCTCAATTTGCCCTCCATTCCCAGGGGGGCCCGGGTCTCCGGGAACATCGAAAAAACGCATATTTACACGTGAACCCTATACTCAGAGCCAGTCTGGGGGAGGGGTAGAAAACCCTTGAGGGGGGATAGGCGGAGCAGAGCCCGAGAGGGCTGGCAGGAATACTGCAGACACAACAGACCGATGCTGACGAGACGATATTTGCACCAGGGCGCGGGCCGAGGGGGTGTTCAACCCCAGAAATTCTTCAGAGAAAAAGAGAGCAGCTCAGCTGGCTGCATGAGCACAGCAATAAACCCAGGCCAGCTACCTGAGCCTTCGACCTGGGCCAAACCACAAAACTTTTTCGACCCCTCCCCAAAAGGGAGGGTGCGGTGGGGCCGACTTGAGCCCAGAGGGGCAGAGGGGGACGGAGGGGGAAAGGGCGGCTAACAGACTACGACGGGTAGTGTAAAATAAAGTTCAAGAACAACTATTTACACGTGAACCCTATACTCAGAGCCAGTCTGGGGGAGGGGTAGAAAACCCTTGAGGGGGGATAGGCGGAGCAGAGCCCGAGAGGGCTGGCAGGAATACTGCAAACACAACAGACCGATGCTGACGAGACGATATTTGCACCAGGGCGCGGGCCGAGGGGGTGTTCAACCCCAGAAATTCTTCAGAGAAAAAGAGAGCAGCTCAGCTGGCTGCATGAGCACAGCAATAAACCCAGGCCAGCTACCTGAGCCTTCGACCTGGGCCAAACCACAGAACTTTTTCGACCCCTCCCAGCCGACCCGACTGGGCCACTGGCCAAAGGCCTTCAAAAGAAAAGACTGCCGAGCACGGGCGACACGGGTGGGTGGGAGAGCGAGGCAGATAACCTTACAGCTTTGCTTAAAACCTCACGGCCTCCCCCCAAGGAACCCCCTCTCCAGACTTGGCTCGATATCATTAGGTGGGGAGAGGGAGCTGCCTACGTCGCTCCGTACATTGCGACGGGGACCTCACGGCCACGGGCGCTCGCAAGAGCACCGACGATGCGTCTGCCGAGAGGCGTCCCCGCGCCTGGCCCTCTCACGACGGCGTCGTGCACCGCCTGGCGCGGGCGGCGCCAGAAGGCACAGCCCTGCTTGATCTGCGTGCCGTCCAGCTCGCTGAGCTTCTCCACCAGCGCGTGGCACTTGGTGTAGCGCTGGAGGCCGGCGGTGGAAGCCCAGCGGCCCCGCCTGCGCGCCGCCTCCAGGTCGCCGCTCAGCGCCACGAAGCGGGCCGCAGCCGCGTGGCGCATGCCGTGCGGCGGCCCCATGGTCTCCAGGCCCACCGCCTTCAGCGTCTTCATCCAGACCTTGCGGAAGCTCGGCTGGGTGAAGGGGAAGACCTGGTCATCAGGCTCCCGATCTTGGACCAGCACCTTCATCAAGAGCTTCGACAGTGGCCACTCCAGCACGGCACCCTGGTTGGCGCCCGTCTTGGTCTTCTGTCCCATCATGCGGTCGCCAAGCTTGAGGCCCACGCCGCCGTCGGGCGTGAAGCTGACATGCTTGGCCCGCAGCATCTCCCAGTCCTGCTCCCGAAGCCAGCCGTCCAGCTGCACGATGCAGGCACTCGCCTCCAGCAGGTGCCCCATCTCCAGCATCCTTGTGATGATCACCCCCATCGCCTGGAACGGGATCGGGTGGCCCTCGTCTCCGAACTGCATGCGCTCCCACGACTTCAGCGCACGGTGCGCTGTCGGGAGCCTCCCTCGATGATCCTCGAAGATATGCATGAAGCCATTGAAAGCGAGGGAGGCCTTCATGTAGTTGTCACCCCTCAGGTAGCAGAGGTCGCTGATGTAGTTCCCCAGCGCGCGGTCCCTCTGCTCCAGGGTCGTGAACGGCACCTCCCCGCGCTTGCAGTCGACGAGGAAGGCCCTGACCTCCCGCTCGTAGACGACGTTGGTGGAGTCGTCGACCGCGTGGACCACCAACCTGTTGTTCCACCGAGGGCGGTCCTGCTTGGCCTGCTGCCAGGCGCGTGCGCCGCGCTTCTGCAGCGGCGGTGCAGACGCCCCCCTGCGGGCGCCACTGGCCACGTGCAGCGTCACCACCAGCACTACCCAGAGGGACATCCTGCCGCCGCTCCTCGCCGCCGAAACAGCGTCGCCGCCAGCGGCAGCCCAGCGCGAAGCCCTGCAGCACCTTCCCGCAGTCGCCGTAGCTCCCGATGTGGCAGCAGTAGCGACCCACGTCGCCGAGGTAGACGCCCAAGGCCGCCACGTTCTCGCTTGGGAGGCCGAGGCCTCCCTGCTGAGAAGGTAGTCGAGCCCCAGACGCACCGCCAAGGTCCCGCGGGTCACCGCCGCCGTTCCAGCACCTGCAGCAGCGGCCGCACCGCCTTGGGCGTCGTCCTCATCCTGTGCGCCTGCTTCGTTTCGTCCGCTGCGCCGATGTCGACACCACGGCTCGGGCCGTCGGCCATGTTCCACTGGCTGGGCACCCACCGGTAGTAACCTCTGATGCCCAATGCCAGCGCGATGCCACATGCCACTCGTGCCAACCTCAAAAGCGACGTCGCTGATGAACGACCCTTCTGCAGCACGCCCATGGAGACCACAGAGTCCGTCATGATCACCACTCGCTTGTGCCAGCATCTCGAAGATCTCGCCAGATGTCGCAGCACGCTCACCACGCACCGCAGCTCCAGCACATTGTTGTGTTCCTCCGCCTCCCAACGCCCCCTGAAGAGCTCGTACCACCTCGACTCGTCGACCCAGGAAGCTCCGATGGGCATCACCTGCCCCCTGCTCCGCACCACCCGCGGTCGACCCCGTCGCAGTCGCACCTGCGCCCCCTTTGGTACTTCGCTCCAGGTGTAGTCGAGCTGCTCTAACCTCGTGGCGTAGTGCTCCAGAAAGACGTCCCCATAGCTGACGGCGACGCCTGAGGTCAGCGGGAACTCGTCCCATAGCCCTCCGTTGTCCACGAGCCTCGCCAGGTTGGTCAGCACCACCAGCTCGCCCACCTCCAGGGAGAAAACGCCCTCCGTCTCGGCGAGCCCGTCCCAGGGTGCCCACTCCAGCATCTTCACCGCCACGGGTCCCAAGATAATGAAGCCCAAACCCTCGCGGACCGCGAGCCTGGCGACCTCGATGATCACCTGAGCAATGTAGTTGTCCTCGTCGACCTTGCGCTGCATACCCTCGCTGAGCCCTTCGTAACCCCAGGGCGTGCGCGAGTCCCTGTAGTAGTCGTCCGAGAAGGTGTCCAGGAACAAGGTGAGGTGGCAGATCCAGTACCACCGCCTCCGCAGTCGGCTGAAGAGCCGTTCCACCACCGTCACGTCCATCAACTCCCCCATGCGCACGTCCTCCATCCAAGCGCTCACCTGGTCCCCGAGGTCCCCCTTCAGGTCCAGCAAGCCCTGCTGCAGCGTAAGTATACCAGGACGTCCCTCGCTCGGGTGCATCATCTCGTCCTCCTCCAAGCCCTCCTTGCTCACCTCGTCCTCTATCTCCGCGTGCGTCTCCCCTACTCGAATCTGCCACACCTGCTCGGCACCACGGTCCAGCTCGTCCCTGATCTCCTCCACGCTCGACTTCGTCGCAACAGCCCCGAAGCCCTCGTCGCTGGCGTCGGTCATATAGACTGTCGTGTGCCAGTCCAGCTCCAAGTTCGCCTCGAAGAAGATGGCCAACGATGACAGGGCCGTCAACTCCTCCAACACGGGGACAGGGAGGCGCTGCGTCCTCTCGGCCTCCTCCCCCGCAAAGGCCCCGACCCATCGGTAGCAGGCGTCCAGGATTGCGAAGGCAGGCCGACAGACCAGCATCGCCCACGCCCAGCAGCCCACCACCGTGGCAAGCTCCCGTGGCCGCACAGACCGAGTCACCGCAATGGCCTCGGTGCAGATGATCAGGTCCTTCATCTTCTCGGGGTAGACCTTCAACGTATAGGGCCGCCCAGATATGGTAAGGCCAAGCCCGCGACGCAGCCCTTCCCCAGCCTCCTCCTTGTGCACGGCGAGCCCCTTGGCATTCAGGTAGCTCCGCACGTGGCCCTTCGTGACCTCGAGGTCCGAGTCCTCCCCATCCTTCACCAGCTTCAACCCGATGTAGTCGTCGATATACAGCAAGAGGAGGAGCTCGGCCTTGGCGAAACTCGGGCACACCCTGCCCAAAGTGATCTGCTCCGTGACCAGCCCCTCCATGGACTCGAAGCAATCCACGAGCGCCGAGTGGGCCAAGAAGACCGCCCAGGCAGCCCCCATCACAGGCGCCACTGATCCCACGCCCGCGGCTCCCGCAGGCGGGGCTGGCAGCTCCACCCCCGCATCCTTCGCGAAGGCGCGGAGCTCCTCGGGCGAGACCCCCTCCAGCGTGAAGTACTCCGCCAGCCCGTCCGTCCACCTCAACCTGTAGAACCAATCGGGCACGTCCCCCTGGAAGCTGCCCAGCACGCGGTCCTTCAAGATGTCCGCCGTCAACTCCAACTCGGACAGGGCGGATGGCGACCCTAGCGGGGTCCACGGAGGTCGCCGAAAAAGCAGATTCACCTTCCGAGCGTCCCAAATGAGGCGGGACTTGATCACATTCCGCCCGTCCTCGCTCACGTCCTTGGCCACGCAGAAAAGGCCTACGGTGTGCTTCACCTCCTTGACGTACTGGACCATCCCTGCCCGCATCATCCTCATGGCCACGGTGAGCCTGGTGTGACGATCCTTCCAACCTGGATCGGAGTAACTCTTGATACCATCGTATCTCCCCCAGTCCACCTCCTTCGGATCCTCCAGCATCCGACTCTCGAAACGCTCTAGGTAGGGCGCCGCGGTGGTCGAGAGGTCCGTCAGAGACAGGCCCGCGGCCCCTGGAGGCGGCAGCGAGACCTGGTCCGCCACCATCCTGCAGAGGTCGCCCTTCTTGATGAACGTAGTAGTAGTAATCCGCTTGCGGCCGCATCCTCCACCCACTGCGTAGCCCGAGCTGTCGGACCCCCGCAGACGGCGAAGCACCGCCTTGCCGTCGTTGATGCTCTCCCACGCCCCAAGAGAGGCGTGGCGGTCCCAGATGTCGTAGACCACCTTGCGCTGGAGCCCCGTCGCGTCCCCCCACGAGGTCGGGACAGACGACCCATCGTCCGCCCCAACACGCCCCGCCGCCAACGACCGTAGAGCCCGCACCGTCCGACAAGTGCGCAGCCAGGTAAGCCTCAGCTGCTCCGTCGTGAAGCCCGAACTCGCAGCTCGCGTGGCCAGGGGTCCCGTGGGCGAAGGCAAACTCCGAAGAGGGTCCCGCTCCCTGAAGTCCACCATCATCAGGCCGCCGTAAAGGAAGCACCTGCTCACGTGGAGCACGACGTAGGTTGAGCGCACTGGTGCTGTTCAGGTCCGAGATATACAAAACACGGCCTGAACAAAAGAAACCTCGCCCTCCAGCGTGCACCGGTTGGGCGAGGGTCAGCACGACGATCCCGAGGAAGCCTCCCCTCCTGCTCCACCCTCGACCTGACGATCTCCCCGCTGACGAAACCCACGCAGCACAGATCCACAGGAGTGAGCACAGCAGTGCGAGACTTGCCCAAGGGTCGCCACTCCAAAGCGAACCCTCGGGCCACCCCTATTCGTCATCCTTGGGCGCCGCGTCCCGCACCGACGTCAAGTGCTTCTGGATCTGCGCCCTCTTCCTCAACTTGTCCGTCACCTCCTCGTCCGCGAGCGTGTCCTCGATGGTGTCGTGGGACGTCAGCCTCAAGTACTCCTCACCCAGCGACCAATCGACCTTCGACTTCCACTTCGCCCCGCTAGCATTACGAGGCCTCTTCCAGTCATGCTCGCACGTAACACCCTCGTAGGCCTTCATGATCGCGTACATCCTGAGGCAGCTCAGCTCGCTGGCCTGCGAGTTGATCAAACCCTTGAAGTCACCTGAGACCATCATGCGGTCCAAAGTCATGGCCAACACCAGCATCTCGTTGGCGATGGGAGCCTTGGATAACTCCTTGCTCCTCAGCCACTCCTGGACCTCGAGCTTCGCGGACCGCCCCCCCCTGTAGATCTTGCTCAGCACCGTCGGGGCGACCCGCGTCCTGATACCCCCCACACGCATGTTGGGGACGTGCTCGTAGCTCTTCAAGGTCTGCAAGAGGGCGTCCCTGGGATTCTTGCTCTCCATCTCCAGCTGGGCGATCGTGTCCGTGACTGACCCAGAGCCTGGTGATGAGGGCAGCCGCTCCCAGTCCGAGTCTGAGGCGGACTTCCCAGCCTCACGCCCACTACCCCTCGTGCCACGATCCGAGTCGCTCTTCACCAACTCCTCGTGCTCGTTCAGCTTGGCTATGAACTGGTCCAACTGCGCACTCGTCGGCGCAGCCTCGTCAGTAGTCCCGCCGTGACCTCCAGAGGCCTTGCTCGGCGGCTCCCCCTTGTCCTTCTTCAGCGCCTCCGTGATCGCCGCCAGCCCAGCTCGTAGTTCTTCCTGCCCACGCTGCAGCTCCGCATAGAGGCCTTTTGCGTCGGGCTCGTCGTCAGAGTCGGGCACTGCCGTGCCCATGATCAGCTCTCCGTCGGACACGTCGGACTCGGAGTCGGAGTCCGAGAGGCCCTGCCACTGGCGGAAGACGTAGTTCAGCAGGAGAACCCCGAAGAGCACGCCCCCGCCCGCCATCAGCATGGCCTCCAACTCCCCCGACTCCCAGGCCTCCAGCAGGAGCCCCCAGTAGTCGGACACCTCCTCCGCCGTCTCCTTGGCCGCCGCCGCCGCCTCGAACACCCTGTGGAAGAGGGGCCCCAGGTGGAAATACCTCCAGATACGCCAGGCGGCGAAAGCCCCACCCGCGATCCCACCCCAGGAGCGGTGAAGCCAGCCGTAGCAGACCAGGTTCGACCCCATGGCCCACACCCAGTTCACCAGGCCAGTCTTCTTCGAGCCCTTCTTCTTTCCGCCCAGCTTCCAGAAGCTCTTCTTCTTCTCGGCGGCCTTGGCCACCTTAACATTCTCGGCGTCCAGCTCCTTCCGCGCGATCAGCCTCGATGAGGCCGCGAGCACCATGTCTCGCGTCTTGTCATTCAGCCCTGGGAAGGCCGTCCACTGGCTGATGCCCCGTGGCGGCTTGCTGTGCACCGACTGCTTGTCCTTCAAGCATATGATCTGAACCCTGAGCGACGGGTCCACGCACGTCCACGTCTGGTCGCTGGCTTTGCCGACCCGCTCGACCAACAGCATGACCACCCCTGCACTCTGTCCCTTTGGCAGGTAGTAGATCCTGTTCCACTGCGCCCAGCCCCCCATCACGAGTGGGCTGCTCCCGACGATCTTCGTCTCCTCCGCCGCGTCGACGAGGTCGACCTCCTCGATCGAGGCCGAGCCCTCCCCGACGATCTCCTCGTCGTCGTCCTCGCCCTCGCTCTCGAAGCGGAGGCCGAGGAAATCCAGGACCTGGTCCTGGCTGAGCCTGCTCCCCACGGCCAGGGCCTCCTCCTGGAGGTCGCCCGAGAGGCCCAGGAGCGCCAGCAGCGCGCCGGCGAGCGCAGCAGGCCGCGGAATGGCGCCGCGGTGGGAGGCCGTGCACAGGCACGACCACAGAGGGGCCCGCCTGCGGGCCTCGCCCGTGCCGACTTGAGCCCAGAGGGGCAGAGGGGGACGGAGGGGGAAAGGGCGGCTAACAGACTACGACGGGTAGTGTAAAATAAAGTTCAAGAACAACTATGAAGCCCATACCCCCCCCAACCCGAAATTCGGGTCTTCGGGTTGGGTTGGTGTGGTCTGGTACCCAGACCCCCGACGTCGTGATTTTTTCACGACGTCGACCCCCAGAGGTCTGGACCCTTTCCCCAGGACCGGTTTTTCGTCCTGAGTCGTTTTTTGACGGTCCCGAGGCCCGGCGAGGGCCCCCGGAGGCCGAAAATAGGGAAAAACCTCCGTCGTGATTTTTTCACGACGCGAGGAGGTCTGGGGGTTGGGTTGGTGTGGCCTGGTAGGTAGTCAAATGTTGGTTAGCCGAGGGCACAGAGACCAGCCGCGCGGTGGCTCTGTGTGGTGCGGGAGGCGCCTGCCCGTGGAGCCCGCGCGCAGCGCGCCAGCTCCCCCCCCCCCGTCGCTCCCTGTTGGAGGAGGAGGGAGGGGGGAGGAGGAGGAGGAGGAGGGGGAGGAGGAGGAGGAGGAGGAGGGGGAGGAGGAGGGGGAGGGGGGGAGGAGGGGGAGGAGGGGGAGGAGGAGGAGGAGGAGGAGGAGGAGGAGGAGGAGGAGGCCCCCCTCCCCTCGCTCCCTTCCTCCCTGCGCTCCGGGCCAGATGGGGCCGCGGCGGTCGCTGGGAGGGGGGTGCGCCGCGCCGCGCGGCGAACAGGAGCCGGCCGCCGGGGGCGAGCTGGAAAACCCAGCCAAGCGCATGCGGGCAGGCTACTGACGCGGCACCATCGCCGGGGGCGGCCAAGGCAGGGGCCCAGACGTGCCCTAGACAGGCTCGCGCC
The DNA here is from genome assembly GCA_963575745.1 of Prorocentrum cordatum. NCBI lineage: Eukaryota > Dinophyceae > Prorocentrales > Prorocentraceae > Prorocentrum > Prorocentrum cordatum. Next base: position 61,064 of record CAUYUJ010003282.1, read on the forward strand.
GCCACAAAAATCAGGACGGGAGGTTTTTGCCAGTTTTCGGCCTTGGAGGGCCCTCGCCGAGCCTCGGGACTGTCAAGCATCGACTCAGGACGAGAACCCAGTCCCGGGAAGAGGGTCGGGACTTCCAGGAACCCCGCACCGAAAAAGTCCGCCGCCGTCCTGATCTTTTAGCGACGCGATCACGTCTGGGAGTGAGGACGAGGAGTGGGGTGGATAGCACGGCCAGGGCTCCCAGCTTGCAAGGCCCCCGCTTCGTCTCTCGACACCGTCCCCTGCCCCCCTTTTCACACACGCACCTCGGGCCCTGGTCTGCAATCCCTCCGCTCGGGCGCCCCCCCCTCCTTTGGGACGCCCCCGGCGCACCATGCGGGGCGCGGGGTCGGCCTCTCGGCAGAGCTTCGCCCCAGCCTGGCGCGCCAGCGGCCCGGAGAGCCGAGCCGGGTCGCTGTGCTCGTGCCCCAGTCGAGGGTCGGGGATGCTGTCGGGAGGTGCCCCGAGGGGCGAAGCTGAAGTCGGGCGTGTCCCTCACAGGAGGGATATTCAAAGACAGTCACAAAGTAGTCTGGGGATGAGTCTTCGTTTATTTTTGACTAGTTTGGAGTGTTTCTGTTTTCTGCTTCATTTTTCGCCCAAAAACCACCGGTAGGGGGACAGGCCCGACTTAAGGCGGAGCTCGATCCAGGACCGAGGGAGAGCCGACGGGGATCTGCCAGAGGCGGAGGGCCAGGGGAGCGAGAGGGCCGATCAAGGGTCGAGGGAGGGGGGCAGCTGGGGCGCGAGCAGGGGCAGCGGTTCCTCTGCCTCCTTCCGTCACCCCCCCCCAGGCGATCGCCAGCATGGATCAAGGGGGCGTGGATCAGCGACGGGTCCCGTTGTCCCATGGGGACTCGCGGAGTTCCGCCGAACGGGGCGGCACCGGCCGCGTTTTGGGGAGGGCACCTCCCCCGATCCATGGATTTGGCGACCGCGCGCCAAATCCATGGATCGCTAGTCCAGGTTTGCGCGCCCCCGATCCCCGCCTCCCTCCACGCTTTTCCCCTCCCTCCCTCCGTCTTGGAACTCCGAGTGCCCAGGGCTGGTCCATGTTGATGGTGCGATCGCGCCCCCCCGTCGCAAGGGTCTCGGACTCATGCAGCGGGGGGCTGGTTACACTCCCTTCATCTCCTTAGTGTTAAGCCGGGCCTGTCCCTCTACAGGAGGAGTATTCAAGAATAGTCAAACAATAGTCTGGGGACGATTTTCCGACTACTTCTTGACAATTGTTGAGTACTTTTTGAATATGTTTGATTTTTCGTCCAAAACCCGCCTGTAGGGTGGCATGCCCGACCTAAGGCTGGTTACACTCCCTTCATCTCCCCAGTGCGCATCGTGATTCAAGTTGGTGGTTGTGCCGCAGATGTTGTGCAGTTGCCGAAAAAAGCACCTGCGCGCTCTGGGGAAAGAACTGCCACCCACGTTTTGACTTCGACGAGCAGGGGAACTGCCACCCACGTTTTGACTTCGACGAGCAGGGGAACCACCAGGCCCGTACGCGTTCAGGGTTGACCCCGAAGGTCCTCGGCCGTGCCGACAAGCCCAGCGGCCCACGAGGTGCAAAGCCTGATCATAACGGGCATCGCCAAAAGCTCCGATTTCTAATTACTACTACTACTCCCGCGACTCGTTTCGCTCTCCGAGGACGCCTCGGGCAACTGGGGTGGAGGACGTGGAGGTGGAGTAGCTATACTACACGCGTTGATACTGGCAGTAGTGTCGGAATACAATGTGGTAAGCAGAACATGCAATATGACCAATCGTACGAGTGATATCAGTAGTTGTACGGTTGAGGGAAACACTTACTGAACACTCCCGCTCCCCCCAACTCAATGTTGCCACGCGCGGAAAACACTGCGGTCGAAGTGCATCTCATCACGCCCACCGCCAACTTTGAACATTGGGGGGAGGGGGGAGGCGTTGACATATGAATTTGGCATGAGTGTTCGCTAATTTGTTCCGAGGCCTGTGGGCATGTTGCCCGGCACGTGGCTACGCCCGAACTGATTGGGGTGCAGAAATACAGGGAGCGGTACACGGGAAAATGTTCGAGGGGTGGACTGGGGAGGAATCATCTCAATCACTGCGAAACGCACGCCGCCAACGGTGGACTTACCCCGGACTGAGTCAGACAGGGGCAAGTGGAACTTGACACTTTGCTTTTCGACTTTGACGACGAACCACGGCGGCGGCCGACTGACAACGACGACGTCCGGGCAACAAGCAAGAAACGGCCGAAGCGGCTGCATGTTGTCATGTCTAGCGCCTACCCAACGGCCCCGGGCCCCCCCGGAGGCGCTTCGCGCATCCCACCTTATTTTTCACGTATTACTCGTACCACTCGTCCCAGCACTCCCTATTTGTTTACAGATTACTCGTATCACTCGTAAGAAAAATAAAAAAACCCAAGAATATTATTGTCTTTCTACGAGTGATACGAGTAATATGTGACAAATAAGGAGTGATTGGACGAGTGGTACGAGTAATACATGACGAATGAGGCGCGGGACGACCCGGGCGCCAAAACACCAAAAAGGGGGATATATACATACATGTGTACACATATATGTATATATATACATATATATACATATCTCTCTATCTATATATATATATATCATAAAATGGCTTCGCACAAATCCCTACCCGCAGGAACGCTCGGCCAACTCGCAGTTGACGGGGTAAACTAAAACATGGGACGGTTGAGGGAAACAGTTACTGAACACTCCCGCTCCCCCCAACTCAATGTTGCCACGCGCGGAAAACACTGCGGTCGAAGTGCATCTCATCACACCCACCGCCAACTTTGAACATTGGGGGGAGGGGGGAGGCGTTGACATTTGAATTTGGCATGAGTGTTCGCTAATTTGTTCCGAGGCCTGTGGGCATGTTGCCCAGCACGTGGCTACGCCCGAACTGAATGGGGTGCAGAAATACAGGGAGCGGCACACGGGAAAATGTTCGAGGGGTGGACTGGGGAGGAATCATCTCAATCATTGCGAAGCGCACGCCGCCAACCGTGGACTTACCCCGGACTGAGTCCGACAGGGGCAAGTGGAACTTGACACTTTGCTTTTCGACTTTGACGACGAACCACGGCGGCGGCCGACTGACAACGACGACGCCCTGGCAACAAGCAAGAAACGGCCGAAGCGGCTGCATGTTGTCATGTCTAGCGCCTACCCAACGGCCCCGGGCCCCCCCGGAGGCGCTTCGCGCATCCCACCTTATTTTTCACGTATTACTCGTATCACTCGTCCCAGCACTCCCTATTTGTTTACATATGACTCGTATCACTCGTAAGAAAAAGAAAAAACAACCAAGAATATCATTTTCTCTCTACGAGTGATACGAGTAATATGTGACAAATAAGGAGTGATTGGACGAGTGATACGAGTAATACATGACGAATGAGGCGCGGGACGACCCGGGCGCCAAAACACCAAAAAGGGGGATATATACATACATGTGTACATATATATATATATATATATATATATATCACAAAATGGCTTCGCAAAAATCCCTACCCGCAGGAACGCTCGGCCAACTCGCAGTTGACGGGGTAAACTAAAACATGGGACGGTTGAGGGAAACAATTGAGGAATCGTCTCAATCACTGCGAAACGCACGCCGCCAACCGTGGACTTATCCCGGACTGAGTCAGACAGGGGCAAGTGGAACTTGACACTTTGCTTTTCGACATTGACGACGAACCACGGCGGCGGCCGACTGACAACGACGACGTCCGGGCAACAAGCAAGAAACGGCCGAAGCGGCTGCATGTTGTCATGTCTAGCGCCTACCCAACGGCCCCGGGCCCCCCCGGAGGCGCTTCGCGCATCCCACCTTACTTTTCACGTATTACTCGTTTCACTCGTCGCAGCACTTTTTTTTTACATATTACTCGTGTCACTCGGAAGAAAAAGGAAGAACCCAAGAATATTATTGTCTTTCTACGAGTGATACGAGTAATATGTGAAAAATAAGGAGTGATGGGACGAGTGATACGAGTAATACATGACGAATGAGGCGCGGGACGACCCGGGCGCCAGAATACCAACAAGGGGGATATATACATACATGTGTACATATATATATATATATATATATATATATATATATTATAATATATATATCATAAATTGTCTCGCAAAAATCCCTACCCGCAGCAACGCTCAACCAACTCGCAGTTGACGGGGTAAACTAAAACATGAGACGGTTGAGGGAAACAATTACTGAACATTCCCGCTCCCCCCAACTCAATGTTGCCACGCGCGGAAAACACCGCGGTCGAAGTGCAACTCATCACACCCACCGCCAACTTTGAACATTGCGGGGAGGGGGGAGGCGTTGACATATGAATTTGGCATGAGTGTTCGCTAATTTGTTCCGAGGCCTGTGGGCATGCTGTCCGGCACGTGGCTGCGCCCGAACTGATTGGGGCGCAGAAATACAGGGGGCGGTACACGGGAAAATGCCTCGAAGGGTGGACTGGGGGGGAATCGTCTCAATCACTGCGAAACGCACGCCGCCAACCGTGGACTTACCCCGGACTGAGTCAGACAGGGGCAAGTGGAACTTGACATTTTGCTTTTCGACTTTGACGACGAACCGCGGCGGCGGCCGACTGACAACGACGACGTCCGGGCAACAAGCAAGAAACGGCCGAAGCGGCTGCATGTTGCCATGTCTAGCGCCTACCCAACGGCCCCGGGCCCCCCCGGAGGCGCTTCGCGCATCCCACCTTATTTTTCACGTATTACTCGTATCACTCGTCCCAGCACTCCCTCTATTTTTTACATATTACTCGTATCACTCGTAAGGAAAAAAACCCAAGAATATTATTGTCCTTTCTACGAGTAATACGAGTAACATGTGAAAAATTATCCCGGCAAAGCAACCTAACAGCGATGTGTAGAAGCATAGCCAGAAACATTGCCTGTGGTATTCATGTAAGAGTGCTGTTGTAGAATGCTGGTGTTCTCGCAGTCGCATTCGGATTCGCAGTGGCAGTCGCAGTGGCAACATTAAGGTGCGCAGTAGGCGCTGCGCAGTTCCTTTGAAAGGAAATCTTCGAAAGCAGGGCTGTAGCCAAGAAGGCTACGGGGACGATGATGATGAATATGATGAGTCTTGGACGTTTGGGAAGTGGAAGAGCACGAAGTGGCGTACAGTTGGCTCCGGGCATTCAAAATGTGGCCCGGGAATGGTGTTCTGGGAAGTCCAAGAGCACGAAGTGGCCTACAGTTGGCTCCGGGCATTCAGAATGTGGCCCGGGAGTGGAGTTCTGGGAAGTCCAAGAGCACGAAGTGGCCTACAGTTGGCTCCGGGCATCCAAACTGTAGCCCGGGAGTGGAGTTCTGGGAACTCGTAAACCACGAAGTGTCCTACAGTTGGCTCCGGGCATCCAAAATTAGTCCGGGAATGGAGTTCTGGAAAGTCGAAGAGCACGAAGTGGCTTACAGTTGGCTCCGGGCATCAAAAATGTGGCCCAGGAATGGAGTTCTGGGAAGTCGAAGAGCACGAAGTGGCTTACAGTTGGCTCCAGTCATCCAAAATGTAGCCCGGGAATGGAGTTTTGGGAAGTCGAAGAGCACGAAGTGGCGTGGAGTTGGTTCCGGGCATTCAAAATGTGGCCCGGGAATTAAGTTCTGGGATGTCGAAGAACACGAAGTGTGTGATTGTTTGCTTAAAGCGAACCCTGTTCTCGCTTGTCCGGCTCCCGCCCAGACCCCCCTGGGGAGTCATCAGATGGCACAACCGTCGCGCGCTTCGGAGCTCCACCGACGGCCCCACTGGCTGCGTTCGCATGCAGTTCCCTTACACGTTTCGTGGCACATCCCTTACACGCTTCGTGGCCCCGTAGGGAGCCCCATCGAAAGCCACAGAGGCTGCGTTCGCCTGCGCTTCCACCCTCCATGTCGGCGCACCCCTCACACTCTTCGTGGCTCGAGAGCGGCCCCAGTGGCAGGGTTCGTATGCGGCTCCCCCCACCCGCATCTCGTGACTTCTCTTACACGATTCGTTGCCCCATAGGGAGCTCCACCGAAGGCCCCAGTGGCAGGGCTTGCATGCGAAACCGCCCACCCTTGCGGCGCATCCCTCACACGCTTCGCTCCTCCATGATGGGCTCCACCGAAGGCCCCAGTGGCAGGGTTCGCATGCGGCTCCCGCCCATCTCGGAACACCCCTCACACGTGTCGTGCCTTTATAGGGAGCTTCGCCGAAGACGACATTGTCACCTGTGGTATTCACAACTGCATATGGTTGGGTCCTTCGCCAGAATAATTTTCAATCGGGCCATTGCGGGCCCCTCAGAAGGTGTTCCCGCTGGCGTTGGCCGTATTTCAGGATCGGCGCTTTGCTTCCGTCGCTCAGATGTGTACTTTTGCGACGGGCTTGTTGGTGCCACACAACGTTGCCGACGAATCGATTCTCCCATTTGTTATATCATCCTCGCCCTGCTTGTCTTGCTAGCGGCCAGCGCTTTGTTCTTGCCCTCGGTGACACCTCTCGGAGCCTCTCTAGCACTAAGTCGGGCCTGTCCCTCTACAGGGGGAATATTCAAAAATAGTCAAAAAATAGTCTGGGGACTATCTTTTGACAATTTCTGGGCGTTTGTTGCGTAGTTTTGGAGTATTTCTTATTTTTCGCCCAAGATCCCCCTGTAGGGGGACAGGCCCAACTTAACACAAGCATTGCTGTCTCGACGGCAAGGGGCTGGAGCCCGCCGGCGGCCTGCCTGACGGTGCCGAGAGTTGCATATGATTGGCGCTGGGAGGCAGAAAGGCATGTCTGGAGGGTGGAGGAGTGGTCTCATTAGGGGAACAAAGAGTGGCATAAGCATTAAAAACTCGGAGGTCCGCGCGGATTTCTCGCATCGGCGCTGGACCTCCCTCCCTGGCGCGCGGAGCGCGCCAGGGGCGGCGCCGGAGGCGCCGGGGGACCCCGGCGACGCCGCGCGGGCCTCCGAGTTTTTATGCTTATGTCACTTTTTGTTCCCCTACTCATGTGAGCAGCCGCGCGACATTGCCACAGTTGCGGATGCGCGTGTGTGCTCGTGACCCTCGCGGCTCGACGCCTCCCTCCTCGATCCTCGCAGCACTCGAAGCCTCCCTCCGCGATCCTCGCGGCACTCGACGCCTCCCTCCTCGATCCTCGCAACACTCGAAGCTCGAGCCTGCTCCTCGGGGCTCCCACGCGGGAGGCTCGGACCCCTCCTGCCTGGGGGCGGCGCCGCCCCCTCCTGCCCTCTTCGCTTCGCGTGGCCCAGGCCGATCGCAGACACGGATCTCAAGGGGGCGTGGATCAGCGACGGGCCCCGTCTCCATGGGAAACTGCGGGCTCACGCCGCCGAGCGAGGCGGCACCGGCCGCATTTGGGGGAGGGCACCTCCCAGAGCGTGAATTACCTACCCCGCTTTCGCTTCCAGGCAGAACCAAGCCATACCACGCGCGCCTCCTCGCCAGGCGGCCTGACCAGTAAAGGCTGCAGTTTGGCATCGTTTGGCATCTCCTGGAAGCGAGGGTGTTCAAAAGCGAGGTAGGTGTGTTTCCCCCCTAACCTCCCCCGATCCATGGATCTGGCGCGCGGTCCTCCTCCTCCTCCTCCTCCTCCTCCTCCTCCTCCTCCTCCTCCTCCTCCTCCTCCTCCTCCTCCTCCCCTCCCTCCTCCTCCTCCTCCTCCTCCTCCTCCTCCTCCTCCTCCTCCTCCTCCTCCTCCTCCTCCTCCTCCTCCTCCTCCTCCCCCCCTAACCTCCCCCGATCCACGGATCTGGCGGCCGCGCCGCCAGATCCATGGATCGCCGGTCCACGTCTGCGCGCCCCGGGGTGGTGCGGGGCGGCGCGCGCGCGCGCGGGCGCCCCTCGCCGGGCCCGCCTGCTCTTGGCCACTCGCTCCAGCTGTGGACGGCGATCCATGTTTCAGGAGGGGAAAAAACACACAGACACAGTTAATCGTCGACTCCCCAGAAAATATAGGAAAATATGGGAAGTGGGGGGGAAGACAAAAACCCAGAAAATATGGGAAAGTATGGGGAATCGTTTTATTTGTGTGTATTTATTTGTGTGTCCCAGGGCCCCTTCAGATACATGTTGCCAGGTGATTTCCAGATGTCTAAAAACATGTTCCTCTGTAGTACAAGCATGTCTTGCCATGGAGCAAAAACGCATGTTTTGAACATGCTGACACGTTTGGCTCAAACATGTGAAACACGTGTTTCAATGATCGGATTGTTAGGGTGTCCATTGTCCTGGCATCCACAGCGCTCGAGGGATGGTACGTACAGTCGACCCGCATGGTCAGGTGGAGCGGCTTTCCCACGGGTGCCCTTGCATCCTTGCCTCCTCAGCCCATCCTTGGCCACTTCTGTTGGCCGCGCCCCGCTCGAAGAGCTTCGACATTGCCTTCCAAGGCCCTTGCATCCTTATCGCGCATCCTTATGACACAGGCCGGCTGTACGGTTGGTTCGTGTCGCGTCGACTCGGCGGTGACCCCGCCGCTGGCGTTCGAGGTTGAACGCCGCCGGTGGCCCAGAATCGGCCAATGTGGAACGATCTGGCGATCGGAAGGCGGCCGATCGTTCGGGGCTGCGCGATCCCCGCGGGGCTCGAGACCAGCGCCGAAGTCGGCCTGACATGGACGTGCCGTACTTACTCTTAAGTCGGGCGTGTCCTTCTACAGGAGGAATATCCACAAATATTGAAAAACAATAGTCTGGGGACGATTTTTCTACTATGTTTGATCATTCTGGAGTATGTTTTGACTATTTTTATTTTTCGTCCAAAATCGGCCTTTAGGGGGACAGTCCCGACCTAAGTGTATATTGCACGGTACTGCGGCACAGTGCTGTGGTTCCCCTCGTCCTCTTCATCGGCGCCGATCAACACCTACGATTGCCGCGGCCTCGATATGCACTTCCGAGCGAGAACCTCGGCGGCTCCATCGCGGACCCCGAGGCCACTGTCGTCAATGTAAAAGCGCCCCGAGAGCATCGGCCGCAGTTGTGCCCGCGCCAGCTAACCCCGTAGACTCCGCCCAGGTCCCGTCGCTCCTCCTCTCCGTCCTCCTGCTTTGCTCTCTGTTTCATCAGGGGCCAGGTCGCTTTTGCGCCACTCCTGCACGCAGGTCGGATCTCGTGGTGGCGCGCGACTTCGCCTCGTTGGCTTTGACAAGACGGTTTGTCTTCGATGCTGGGGCGAATGATCATACCGCAACCAAAGTGTCCACGGTTACATCCCACGTCCATGCTAAGAGCATAGGATTACCAATAACGAAAGTTGAAAGTGCCTTCCGACCTCTGCCCTATAATCCCATTTGCAAGCTGTTGCGTGTGTTGATCCTTTTTGCTACTCATTGTTTTGCCGATCGGCGCGGGCCCGCGGGCCCGAGGCCTGGAGTAGATAGATCTCGGCTGTTTCTGGCGCTTGTTTCGAGCAGGTGCAGCCTCTCCCCCATAGGACGCTCTGCTGCAAACGATCGCACTAAGCAGAGGTCCGGAGCCAGACCCCCCCCCCTCTCTCCCCCCTTCCGCCCAATGTCAAAACGCCGGATAAAAAACGCTCACCTGTCCATCCGCCCTCGGAGCCCCTCCTCAGGCCCGCTCTGCATTCCCTGGCGACAACGGCCGTTCCTGGAGGAGGGAGGGGGGGAGCGCGGGGGCCCCGTCAGCGTCACGATTCGCGCCGGCGCCGTTTGGGAATTAGCTACCCCTAGCCTTACGTCGTGCCTGTCCCCCTACATGGGGAATATTCAAAAATAGTTAAAGATAGTCCGTAGGTGATTTTGTAAGCATTAGTTGTCTCTTTTTGCATTTGGTTTGACTATTTGTTTTAGTTTTCTCCCAAAATCCCCCTGTGGGGGGACATGCCCGACCTAACCCGAGCCATTCCCAAGCGGCGCCCGCGCAAACTGTAGCAGAGGTGGGGAGGGGCGGGGCATCCCCAGTCACGGCCGCTATTCGCGGATCGTAGAAGAAGCGCGCTACTCGCGCACTCCGAGCGGGCAGTCATCAGGGGAGCGTTTCTTTATATGGCGACTCGACATTGGGCGGAAGGGGGGCATCGAGGCTTCGAGGCTTCGAGGATCGAGGGTCGTGCAGCTCGGCGAGGTGTCCGGCGGGCGCCCCGTTCCCAGACGGAGCCGCCCCCGTCCGTGCAGCGACGTTGCACTTTTTTTTGTTGTTTCCGACTTGGCGCGGGGTCGTCGTCCGCCGACACGCCCAGGCCAATGTTCCGAAGCCCGAAAAACATCACGTCACTAATTTGGGGCCCCAGGGCCCACTGAGGCCCCAGGGGCCCCAGATTAGTGAAGCGATGTTTTTTCCAACGTAAGGACCCCGAAACTCCTCACTTCACCAAACCGAGCCCAGGACGAAAGTTAGAGGCCGAATTGCTGCTGTGATGCAACGTCGGTCTCGTAAATGTCGCGCGCGCGGCGAGGCCCCCCGGGCAGTCGGCCGCTGCATCACGCCGCGGGCGCCTCGCCCCGGGGGGGGCTCCTGAGTGAGCGCGCGGTCGCGCGCCGGAGGTTCACGATCAACAACTTCCTCGTGGCGGAGGCCTGCGCGATGACGACGCGGACGAGGAGGATCGGTGTCGTTTAGCCAATCCCCATCCCCTGTGCTGGAAGTTGTGCTAGCCAATCCCCATCCCCTGTGCTGGAGGTTGTTCTGGAGGTTGTGCAGGAGGTTGTGATTGTGCTGGAGGTTGTGCTGGCGGTTGCGCAGGAGGTTGTGCTGGAGGTTGTGCTGGAAGTTGTGCTGGAGGTTGTGCTGGTGGTTGTGATTGTGCTGGAGGTTGTGCTGGCGGTTGCGCTGGAGGTTGTGCTGGAGGTTGTGCTGGAGGTTGTGCGGGAGGATGTGCTGGAGGTTGTGCTGGAGGTTGTGCATTCCCACCCTCTTCGAGACCCCCACCAACTTATACAATTGTTCATGTCTAAGTCTTCGAAAGGTCCTTGTTTTTGGGGGGCCAAGATCTTTCATTTCTAATTGTTCTATCCTGGGCCTATTCCCGGCCACTGATTAGGGGGCCAGGAACAATCAGAAACGAGCAAAATCAGAAATGAGCACGATCAGAACTGAACGGCCCCCCCAGTTGGGGAGACACCCCTCGAAGCCCGAGGGGAACGACCTGTGTCCCCATCTAGGGGGGTACAGTCGGGGCCCTGAAGAAGGAACCCTTTTCGTTGGGGAGGGGCTCCGCGTTCCTTAATTGTTTCGCAGCTTGCCTTAGGTTTCCCTTAGGTTTTTGCATGGGGAATCGAAGTTTAACGTATGGAAAAGAGGGGCCTCGTTCCTTATTTTGGGTTCCTTAGGTCAAGGCCCCGACTGTAACTCGGCCAGTGGGGCCCAGGCCACGCCGCTGGGGATGGGGATCGGTCAAAAGGGATACTCTCAGAGGAGGCGACGCGACAGAGGCTCAGACCCGAGGACGGCACGACACGACAAGACGGGCCGCCGTTCCCCCTCCCTCGGGGCGGGGGGGCCGTGCCGGCGGGCGCCGTGCGCGCCGTGCGATCGCTGGCTTGCTCGGGCCCGCCTCGCGTGGGAAGACGTGCGTCGCAGTGGATTTCTGGATGTTCCAACCTGCCTTGGCCCTGCTCACCAGGAAGAAAGTTCGAGCACCAAGAAAGTACTCAGGAGGGGAAAAAACACAGACACAATTAATCGTCGGTTCCCCAGAAATTATGGGAAAATATGGGAAGTGAGTGGGAAGACGAAAACACGGCAAATATGGGGAAACTATGGGGAATCCTGTTATTTGTTTTTTTTATTTGTGTGTCTCAGGGCCCCTTCAAGTACTGGAACTTGACGGTTTTCACGTGTCGGGCCCTGGGAGACACCCGTTCGAAATCGCTCGGGTGCTCGAAATTGCTTCTGGGAGGTGGCCTTTAAGTACGATGGGATCAGCATAACACTCGACACCGTTCTGGCGCTCTCGGCACATCGCCTGTTTCGCCCAGATCTTGAGAGGAGGGCGGGCGCGGGCAGACGAGAGGCTGACGAGGGGGGGAGCGAGTCGTGGAGGTTGGTGGTGGGGCGCCCGCCCGCGCTCTCCCACCGCCCGAGCAGATCAGCGTCGATCTAGCACGAGTTTGAAATCGGGCCTGTCCCTCTTCGGGGGGAGAACTCAAGAATCGCACAAAAGTAGTCTGGGGACGATTGTTTTACTATCATTTTGAATCCTCTTGAATATGTTTGAGCATTTCTACTGCATTCGTCGTCCAGAAGCCGCCTGGAGGGGGGCATGCCCGACCCAATGCTGGTTCCGGTCGCCCTCCGATGGACAGCCACTGGGAACCAGAGCAGAACGCAGGTGCATCACGCTCCCAGGGTCGTGCGTACCAGGCGTGTCCCGCGGACCAGGTTCTCTCCAGGACCCCAGGCGTGCAAGGTGCGCTCGGTGCGCCAGATGCGGCAGGTGCGCAGCACGCGCCTGGTGGACCACACTCGCCACGTGCGCGACGCGCACAGCATGCGCCAGGTGTGCATGCACGTGACAGCACGCATCGGGCAATACGTCGACACCTCCGCAATCCCTGTCAGCCCAAAAGGCATTTATCATAGGCTGACGGATGGGTGCTTCTCCTCGCGCACGACCGTGTACATAGGTTTTGACAAGGATGGGGTGCCAGCGCACAGCGGAACAGATGGTCCCGCACCTAGCACTACCTGACTAAAGCCGTTGCACAATGATGGTGGCGCAGCGTGCCCTTTGAATTTGTTTTCGACAGGGATGGTGTGGAGGGGACCATTGTTCGGAGTCAGCAGGCACTCGAATGGGGAGGGGAGGTTCCTCGAGAAGGAACAAGGATGGATGAGGCGGGGTGGGGGGAGGAAGCAGGCAGAGACGGAAGGAGACACGTCTAAGGCTTCGGGTTTCTGGGGGCCGCGTAATGTTTGTTTGATCGAGACCTTCGTGGGGGACGCCTTCGGTTTCGTTGCAGATTTCGCAGGGCCCTTCGCAGAGCTTCATGGTGTCCCCACCTCCATCGCGTAGGACATCCCTGGCAGAAAAACACTGGGCAGTACCAGCTCGCATTATAGGTGAACTCCCAGGGCACTCGGGAAGGGGAGAGAAGTTTTCTGACGAGAACGCCACACGTGAGAGCTAAATAACATCCGAGGGAGGTTTTTCGTTCTGCCATCCCCCCACACGAATCTCTTGGCTGGCAATGATCTCTGCGCGTCCGCGGTTTGCCTTGTCCTTCTCCTCTTCCTCTTCTTTGTCTTCTCCCCTTTCTTCTCTTCATCCGCGACGGCGGCTTCGGCTTAATAATCGTTTCCGATGATTGCTGTGTGTCTGCAACCCTCAATTAGACCCCACAAAGTACATGTTTGCCAATTATTGTATGGGTGGGTGGATTACTGAAGATCTATAGGGGATACGTTGTGTTCCTGACAGGAATATTTGAACTACCGGTCAGCGCCACCGCATTGTTTTCACGTTGAAATGGCGTGTTGTTTTTCTTATTCTTCATCTGCTCATTATCCCTTGCTGCCCCGACGGCGCAATCATGATACTCTGCAGAGGTTTACCACCCGCTTGACTATTTCTCCAACAAGCTGCGGTCAAGGCCACACTCCATGTTATTTACAGAGTAACAGGCAGCGGCATCAGGATTGGCGCTTGCACTTGCTTTTTTCCATTTCCGTCAAAGGGGGGTTGGGTATAGTGTGATGGCCGTTTGCCTGCTGAGTTCCAGGGGCTCATGCTCTAGATCTATGTTGTTCGCCTGCTTGTTCCTGGCCCTTCTTCAGGGTCCGATGGTTCGATGCGATTTGCTTTCTGATTGTTCGAAGGACCTTCCTCCCTCTTGGAGCGTGCTTCTTTCTTGCCTGGGGCATGATGGGCATTATGGCCCCCGGCCCCCTCTCCCCCCCCCTATAACGTAACGCCCCTCCCCCCCCAAGTGCGCTCCGGGCACTGCCGCCGTGCGCACGGCGGGGGGGGGAGGCGTTACATTATACCCCCCCACTCTGGCCCCTCGCTCCCCCCCCCCCCCTGTAATGCCCATTATCGCCGAGAATAAAGAAACGCGCTCAAAGATGCGCACCCGATTTGAGCCCGTGCGCACGGTGGGAAACTGCGACAATGAGACCGCGTGTTGCGGCTATGTTTTTTTGTATGTTGATATTGCTCGTCGAAGGGGTCGGGGTGGCCGCGGTTCGTCTTTGGTCGAGCTGGCTGGTGATATCTCCCAGGGTCGCGAAGAGTGCGACGAATGTGCGGTGTTGTGCCCGATCACCCTCCACGTCATCCACTTCTCACCGCCTGCGGCGCTCCGGCCCCGGACCCCTGCGGGGGTCTCCGCACGCGCTGCCTGCTCCTCCTCGCGCTGGCAGCTCCCTGCTTCTCGTTGGCCCGCGCCCCCTCCCCCCTCCTGGAGGGTTTCTCCGAAGGGCTTCGGCGACCCGTCCTCCTCCTCCTCCTCCTCCTCCTCCTCCTCCTCCTCCTCCTCCTCCTCCTCCTCCTCCTCCCCCTCCTCCTTCCCCTCCTCCACCACCACCTCCTCCTCCTCTTCCACCTCCTCCTGCGGCGGCCGCGTGTCTGCCGCGCGCCGGGAGCACATTGTTCCTCCTTCTCCTCCTCCTCCTCCTCTTCCACCTCCTCCTCCTCTTCCTCCTCCTGCTCCTCCTCCTCCTCCTGCTCCTCCTCCTCCTCCTCCTCCTCCTCCTCTCTCCTCCTCCTCCCCCCCTCCTCCTCTCCTGCTCCTCCTCCTCCTCCTCCTCCCCCTCCTCCTCCTCCTCCTCCTCCTCCTCGGGTCGCCTACGGCCCAGGGGGAAACAGTGCACCCCCGCCTCCCCCCCCCTGTCGTCCCGGCTGGACGCAGCTCGAACAATCGGTCAGGGTGATGGTTGCTAAGGGCCCGAAGGAGGGGGACTGCAGTCGTGGAGAAGGGGGAGGGGGAGGGGAGACTGCGGACGAAGCGGGAGGGTGGAGGAGCAATGGTCGGAGGAAAGAAGATGGAAGTTGGATAGATTTCAAGCCGCCATGAGTGTCAGAGGCGCGGACGCTTCCCGCGGCGAGGCACGCCCCCTCGACCTTGTGACCCTCGATGAGCACCTTGTGCCTCTTCGGCCAAGCTGAGTTCGCGTCAAGCTCGGTCCAGCTTCCGCCTCCCTCTGGGCATTCCACTTGCATCTGAGGAGTCAGTTTTACATATATGCTTGAATTCTCACCTCTGGAGAATAATTCGTGCGGGTCCCCCCTTCCCGTTGCCCATGTTGTGTTTTTCCCAACCATCCTGTGGTGTTGGGTCCTCGATTTGAAGGGACAGCGCTCCGCGTGTCCTTCCTCCTTTCCTCCTCCCCCTGCTTCCTTCTCCCATCCATGTCTCTGGCCCCAGTGATGACGTTCTCACGCGTCCCCGCCACTCATTTCCGCACACCCCTCAAACTGTTCGTGGCCCCATAGGGACCTCCACCTAAGGCCCCAGTGGTGCCGTTCTCATGCGTCCCCGCCGCCCATGTCCGCACACCCTCACATGCTTCGTTGCACCATGGGGAACTCTATCTAAAATCCCAATGGTGCCGCTCGCATGCGTCCCATTTCGGCACACCGCTCATACGTTTCGCGGCACCATGGGGAGCTCCATCGAAGGCCCCAATGGTGCCGTTCGCATGCGTCCTCGTCACCCATGCCTGCACCCCTCACACGGTTCGTGTCCCAATAGGAGCCCCACATGAGGCCACAATTGTGCCGTTCGCATGCGTTCACGCCACCCATTCCTCCACCGAAGACCCGAGTGCCACAGCCCGCATCCGCCCCCGCCATCCATTTCGGCACACTTCTCACACGTGTCGTAGCCTCATGGGGAGCTCCACCGAAGGCCCCAGTGGCACCACAGTTCGCATGCGCCCCCTCCGCCCATTTCGGCACACCCTCGCACGCTTCGTGGCCCCATGGGGAGTCCCACCGAAGATCCCAGTGAGGCAGATCGCATGCGTCCCCGCCATCCGTGTCGGCACACCTCTTACGCGTTTCGTGGCCCCTTAGGGAGTTCCATTCGCACGCGTCCCCACCACCCATGTCGGCACACTCTCACACGCTTCGCGGGCCCCGTAGGGAGCTGGCTCCACCGAAGGTCCCCGTGCCGCAGCTCGCATGCCATTAATTTCGACACACGCATCACACGCTTCGTGGCCCCGTAGCGAGCTTCGGGGGGGCGGTGGCCTGCGGGGGGGAGGGGGGGGGGGTGCACTGCAACAGTACAGTAATCGGGGCGGATGGGGCACTGGGCCGATGAGGCGGGGCTGCTTGGGAACGCCCTGCGGGGGGAGGGGGTGCGGATGGGGGCGGTGCCACAGTACGGTGGTCGGGGCGGAGGGGGCACTGGGCGCAGAGAGCCTTGGGGCGCTGCGAAACATTTGGCTGCGGGTGACCACTGGGCTGTTGAGGAACGGAGGGGGCAGGGGGAGCTGCGGTGCGAAAGTAATGTGGCCGGGGCGAAGGGGACACTGGGCTGCCGAGATACAGCTGGGGGAGGGGGCGGGCGGTGCGAAAGTCAAGCGATCGGCGCTCTGGACACGGTGTGCAAAAAGGAAGATTTATGTAAATTGATCCCCCCCAGACCGCCCCACACGTCGGGAAGTGGCAAACTCCCCGGTTCCGCCTTCCTGGGCCTACCGGGGCACCTCAGGAGGGCATCGACACGGCTCCCACGCGGTGTCGGCGGGGTGTCTGGGGGGGGGGGGGTCCCGCGCGATGTCGGGGCCTCCCGGGTGATGTCGGGGTCTCCCCGAAAGTTCGCGTGTGGTCTGGGGCCTCCCGCGTGGTGTCGGGGCTTCTCGGGGCCTCACGCATGGTGTCGGGGCCCCCGCGTGGTCCCCGACACCACGCGAACCCCTGACGCTCCTGTTGCTCTCCAAACTTCTGAAACTCCCGAAGTTCCTGAAACCTCCGTTGTTCCTGCAGCTCCCGAAGCTCCTGAAGTCACCAAAGCTCCTGAAGCTTCCGGGGCTCCCGAAGCTCTTGCAGCTTCTGGAGCTCCGTGTCGGGGCCACCCGCGTGGTGTCGGGGTCTATCCAGCGTGGTGTCGGGGTCTATCCAGCGTGGTGTCGGGGTCTCCCGGGTGGTGTTGGAGTCTTTGGGGGGCCTCCCGCGTGGTGTCCGGGCCTCCCGCGTGGTGTCTGGGTGTCCCGCGTGGTATCGGGATCTCCCGCGTGGCGTTGGGGTCTTTCGGGGCCTCCTGCGTGGTGTCGGGCCTTTCTGGGTCCCCGACACCACGCGAACCATGGAATTCTTGGAAGCTCTTGCAGCTCACGAGAATTATGCAGCTCTTTGTGCTTCTGAAGCTCCAAAAGCTTCCGACATTCCTGAAGCTTCTGGAGCTTCCAGGGCTCCCGGAGCTCCTGGAAGTTTCCGAAGCTCCTGAATCCCCCGAAGCTTCTAAGGCTCCTGAAGCTCCCGCGTGGTTCGGGGCCGCCCGCGTGGTGTCGGGAGTTCCCGATAAGTGTCGGGATCTCCAAGGGGCTCCCGCGTGGTGTCGGGGTCTCCCGCGTTGTGTCGGGGTTTCCCCGTGTTTTCCCGCGTGGTCTCGGGGCCTCCCGCGTGGTGCCGGGGCTTCCTGCGTGGTGTCGGGGCCTCCCGGGGCGCCGACACCACGCGAATCTTTACAGTCCTAAGACCCCCGAAGTTTCTGAAGCTCCTGAAGCTCCCGCGTGGTTTCGGGGCCGCCCGCGTGTTGTCAGGAGCTCCAGCGTGGTGTCGGGGTCTCCAAGGGGCTCCCGCGTGGTGTCGAGGTCTCCCGCGTTGTGTCGGGGTCTCCCGGGGGGTTCCCGGGGCCTCCCGCGTGGTGTCGGGGCTTCCCGCGTGCGAATCTTCGAAGCTCTCAAAGCTTCTGAAGCCCCTGAAGCTCTTGAAGCTCCCGAAGCTCTTGAAGCTCTTGAAGCTCCTGAGACTCGTGAATCTCCTGAAGCCTCTGAAGCTCCAAAAGATGCTGGAGCCCCTGAAGCTCGAGAGCGTCAGTAGTACGATGCTCCAACCTACTTTAGCCTTGACCACCAGAAAGCATTTCGAGCGCCAGAAAAAGTACCGAAACTCAAGGGTTTTCGGCCCTGGGAGACACTCGCCCGACACTATTTCGACACTCTTTTGACATTTTTGGGGGTGCTCGAAATTATTTATGGGATGGGAACAACATAACAGTAGCGTTTGAAGCGTCGCGAAGCTCCTGGGGCCCGGAGCGTCGGGAGCGTCGGCAGCGTCAGAAGCGTCGCGAAGTGTTGGGGCCCGGAGCGTCAGGAGCGTCGGAGGCATCGGAGCGTCAAGAGCGACGGAGGGGGTGCGGCGCCGCCTGCCTGAGCAGGCGCCCGTGTGCTTTCACATGGTTTCTTACAGCCTTCGGCACACGGAGTTCGAAGGAACACGAGTTGTCCGCAAGATCGCCTAGAAGCCAGGGCCCGTGATCCATGGGGCCCTGAAGGGCCCGGGAGCCCAAAGCCGACAGCATTCTCAGTTTTCGGATGCGGCCATGCCTTGCGTTCCGTGCGGCCACCACTGGACGCAGGAGGGGGGCTGCGGGCTGTGATGACTTTCCGCATCCTCAGATGGCCTTGTCGGTATGATTGTGACGCCTCTGCCTCCTCACGAGACTTCTCCCTTCCACGCTCAGGCTCATTCATACCACGACTCGATGACACACAGACCCGCTCGCACGCAGACTCAATCATACTAAGACCCATACTCACTGGCAGACTCACGCACACTCAGACTCATTCACACTCAGACTCGCTCGCACTCAGACTCACTCAGGACCCAGGCTCTTGTGATATCACTCATGCACGTGCCACGCACACATTCACTCATGAACCGACCTTCTTGTAGTCATGTGCACACATACTCAGACCACTCACGCTCATTTCCATTCGTAGTCAGTTTAGTCATTCTCACTGTCACGCACACTGGCCACACACACACTAATCAGTCTCACTCAGACTCCGTCGTATTTGTATGCACGGTCAGGCTTGCCCGCTCTCTGGCTCCTGGCACTCACCCGCTCGCCACCGCTTCTCGTACTCAGACTTGCCCATGACCGCCACGATCTAGCAGGCATAGCATGTGGAGAGATCCATGGGGGGCAGGACAGCTCCCCGTTCGTGTCCAGATTGTGGGGTATCCCAAGCGAGGCGCCAGTTGGGCGTTTTCGATCCCTGTACTTTCGGAGTCCCATGTTCACCCGGGTCGGGCAGACATGGCAGTTGGGCACCTTCAGGGGGATCCGCCAGGGGGTACAGCCGGGGCCCTGCAGAAGGAACCCTTTTCGTTGGGGAGGGGCTCCGCGTTCCTTAAGTGTGTCACATCTTGCTTCAGGTTTTCCTATGTTCTCGATAGGAAATCGAAGTTGAACGTATGGAAAAAAGGGGGCCTCGTTCCTTATTTAGGGTTCCTTAGGTCAACGCCCCGACTGTATGGCATTTCCCGTCCGTGGCCAGATCGTGGGCATGTCTCGAGCGAGGCCCCGGTTGGCGTGCCCGCCTCCTGTCTTGTGAGAGCCTCGTGATCACGCCCGGTACA
>CAUYUJ010003283.1:0-2500 GCA_963575745.1 Prorocentrum cordatum
GCGACAGCTGCTGCATCAGCGCCTCCACGCCGCGTATTGCCCATGCGCTCTGCGTGCTCTCGAGGTGCTGTATTTTGGCCGCCTTGGCGGCGTCGGCGGCCTTCTGGAAGATCTCGCGCGCCATGGACCATGGAGGTGATCTGCTTCTCGAGCTCGGCGCGGCGCCTCTGGACCTCCTCCTTGTCCTCCTGCGAGACGTCCTCGTTGCCAAAGTCGAAGATGCTGCCCATGTCGACCTTGACGGAGTCGCAGGTGCCGTCGAGGAGGGAGCCCAGGGCCAGGACAGGCTCAGAAACCTTGACCCCCTGCTCTTGTGGAGCTGCGCGAGGAGCTCGTCATGCTGCTGGGTGTACTCCTCGAGCTGCTTGTTGATCTGCTCGATCTGGTCGCGCTGCTCGTCGGCTGCCTTCTCCAGCTTCTCGAGCTGCTCGGTGGCCGAGGCCAGCTTCTTGCCCTGGCGGTCCCTGGCGTAGGTGACGCCCGAGAGCTGGGTGGCCAGCGGCTTGGGAGCAGGAGGCGTCTCCTGCCTGGTGATGGCGGCCCTGCAGCGGCGCCCCAAGTCCGCGTTGCCCAGCCTGACGGCGACGGCGAGGAGGTGCTGGAGCTCCGCGGGGTCCAGCTTCTAGACGTGAATGCCGCCATGCCCCGCAGCACCGCCAGCGCCCCCAGCAGCAGGGCGCCCGCCCGCCCGGTGCCCGCGCGGCCGCGGGGCCTGGGCCTCGCGCGGCTGGTTTTGCTTGGGGGCGAAGCAGTGCTTGCACCAGTACCAGTTCCATCGCAGCCGCAGCTCAGCTCTTGTGGTTCTTGGTTCTCTTCCTTCCCGGCTCTGCGTTCCTGGTCCTTCCTTGGTGCTCAGCCCAGCACCACTTCTTCATTCTTGCTTCTTCCCGCAGCCGCAGCTCGTACACTTCCAGACTGGACCCGCCACGGGGCGTACTTCTCGGGTGCCACGAGGACAGAGGAGCACAGGGCGGCGGCGCGCAGCACGTCCGACCGAGCTCTCGCTCCGGGGGCGGACCTGGAGGAGTACTCGGGGTATGCCGCGGACCAGCGGTATCCGTCTCAGCCAATGCGGGCTCCGCCCGCCAAAGCATAGGTCTTGAGCCAAAATGGCTACGGAGGAGGAGGAGGAGGAGGAGGAGGAGGAGGAGGAGGAGGAGGAGGAAGAGGAGACCAAAACTTTGTCGCTTCCGACCCACGCCCGCCGCCTTTGGCTCGGGCGCCGCCTCGCCCGTGGGCGGCTCGGGCGCGCGCTGCGGCGCGGCGGCCGCGGCCGCGCGCTGTTGCTGCAGCTGCAGCTGCTGGTGGTACTGCTGCATCTGCTGGTGGTACTGGAGGCGCTGCTGCTGCATCGCCTCGGCGGCTGATCCCTTCCCGTCCTCTCCTTACGATCCCCTCCGATCTCATGTTTCAGGAATGCATCCACCCTTCGATATCTTCGTAGCCTCAGGACCCAATCCATCAGGACGCCATCCCTCTGGACGCGCTACTGCTGCATCACCTCGGCGGCTGCTCGGCGTCGCTCCTCTTTCCCCAAGCTTGGATGACAAGATGCCCAAACCGCTACCCTTGCTTCGGTTTCACCTCGTTTGGACTCCTGGGAGGCCCTCGTCGCCACTGCTGGATTCGCGTCGAACTTCTGGTCAGAACGCACCCTGGGAGAGTTCTGGGGATAGGCGGTGCATCACCTCGGCAGCTGGTCTCGGTGTTTGAAAGCTGGGGTCCTGAGGGATGGGGTCCTGAGGACAGGGTGCCTCAAACAATGGCAATCCACCCTTGGATCCCTTCCTATCCTCAGGGCCCCCTTCAGGACCCCATCGCTCTGGACTCGCTGCTGCTGCATCACCTCGGCAGCTGCTCGACGTCGAGACCCCAAACCTGAGCATCGTTTAGCCCCCCATGGGCGTGGGCTGGGGCCCACTGGCCGACTCACCCCCTAGATAAGGGATATTGGCTGTTCCCTTCCGATCTCGTGGGGCACGTCCCCAACTGGGGGGGTAAAACGGTGGGGGTATGAGGGTCGGTGAAACGATCCTGACAAACGGCGCCTTCCCGCCTGGATCGTCGGCCCCTCCTCTCCCCCGAAGATGGCCCGATAATGGCGCGCCCCTCACCTCGGCAACTGCTCGACGTCGCCTTCTCTCCGCCCGAGCCGTGGTTTTTCTCTTTGGTGCAGAGCCCGACCTGGACAATGCTTCCGCCTTCGTTGTGTTGTCGTGCCCTTTGCGGGCCCCGGAAACGGCAGGGCCGCTTTTCACCGTTTCCAGGAAAATGCCCCTTGAAAATGGAAACGGCGAAAAAACGGCGACCGGAAACGGCGAAAAAAAGGCTCCAGGATTGGAACCGGAGCCGGAACCGGTCAAAAAACGGCGACGGAACAAAAAAACGGTGTCGGAACCGGCAAAAAAAACGGTAAAATGGAACCGGTAAAAAAACGGCCCTGTCGTTTCCAGGGCCCGCTAAGGTCGTGCCCCTTCGTGCTGTCTTCGTTCCGCCTTTG
>CAUYUJ010003283.1:5000-42500 GCA_963575745.1 Prorocentrum cordatum
AAGGGGGGGCGGGCGAAAGGGGGGGGATAGCAAAGGGGGGGTTTGAGAATCAGCTCACGTAGCTGATTTTCCCGGCGCCTCCAGGCGCAGGAGGCGGCTATGTATCGAGGAATGCGGCCCTCGGTGAGGCCGAAACCAGCTGCATGCAGCAAATTTCGTAACCCCCCCTTTCCCAATCCCCCCCTTTCGCCCGGCCCAAAGGGGGGCCGGGCAAGGGTTCCACGGGAACGCCTGCAAGGGATCGGGAGCGGCCAAGAGGGGAGCGTCCGAGAGGGGGGGGGGTGCAAATAATGACCGGCGGCACGTGCACGGCCCGGCGGGGGGGGCCAGGGACGCAAGGAAATGGGAAGAGGCGCCAGGAGATCTGGGGAAATCTCACGGCCCCCGCCACGATATCCCCCCCCCCTAGCCATCACCCCCCTCGTTGCCGCCCTCGAGGGGAGGGGAGGCGCCCCGGCCGCGGCCCCGCCTCCTGGGGGGCGACGATCGGGTTGTGGATGCCACGACAGCGGATACCCTAACAGTCCTACCATCGAGTGAAAACCGTGTGTTAAACTTAGGAACCAATGCCCTGAAACTGCTCAGAACATCTTTTTAACATGTGGAAGCAAGTTTAACACATGTTCTAGACATCTGGGAAGAACTTGGCAACATGCTTGCGTTCCTTTGATCGTCCTCCACAACGATAGGGGGGTGGAAACCACCGAAACATGAGCGACGATACAAAACGGGTATTACGCGAGGTGGCGTACCGGTGGCGTGCGCGGGCAGCCAGCGCGGCACGCCGCACTGGAGACGAGGGCGCTCACGCGCGACCTTACGCGGGCAGCCTACGCGTCAGCGTTGGTGAAGACGACCCCCTCTTGTTCCGTGGTTCACATGATGCCAAAGCCGCCTGATTTGACAACGGAAGGCGCCGACTCTGTTGTATGGAAGCATAGAGCCGTCGCCAATCCACGCGCCTTCATTCAGAGGGCGCGCCGCTGGACGGCCCCAAGGGGGGGGAGGGTTGGGACCCCCCCCCCTTTCTCCGATCCGTCGTCGGGGATTCCCCCCCCTCCTTTGCCGATCCGTCGTCTGGACCCCCCCCCCCTCCCCCCCTTTCCCGGTCCGTCGTCGGGGAAACCCACCCACCCCGTCCCCCTCTTTCAAAAGACGGGGGGGGTCCGACCCCCCCTCCCTCCCCCCCTTTGGCCGCCAAATTCGACCACCCCCCTCCTCCCCCCTTTCGCCACGACGCCCCTGGGCTCTGGAACCCGACCCCTACCACCCCTAACACTAATCCTCACCCGTGCCCTAACCCCTAACCCTAACCCTAGCCCCAAACAGTACTCACTACCCACCACGCAATATTCACTACCAACTACTCAGTACTCGCTACTCACTACTCACTTATGAATATCACTACTCACTACTACCCACTACCCACTACTCACTACTCCCTAGGCCCTGCTCACTACTCAATACTCACGGCTAACTACTCACTACTCACTACTCACTAAACACAGCTCACTACCGACTACGCACTACTCACTAATCACTACCCACTGACCACTATCAACGAATCACCACTCACTACTCACACTTCACTACTCACTACTCACAGCCCACAACTCACTACTCACCATCCACTATTCGATACTCGCTACTCCCTACACAGTACTCACTACTCACTACTTTGTACTCACTACTCGCTACTTCCTGCACCCTAGTCGCTACCCAGTACGCACTATTCGCTACCCACTGCTCACTACTCACTACGCACTACTCACTTCACGCTACTCCCTACTCCCTACTCGCTAGTCGCAAGTCGCTAGTCACGACTCATTACTCACTACTCTCTACTCTCTACCCACTAATCACGACTCACCACTCACGACTCACTACTATATACTCGCTACTTGCTACTCGCTACCCACTACAAGCTGCCCACTCATCCCTTCTCACTAGTCACATCTCACTACTCCCTACTCCCTGCTCACTACTCCGTACTCACTACTCGCTAATTCCCATTCGCTACTCACCACTCCCTACTCACTACTCACTACTGACTATTACTCACTACTCACTACTCACTACTCACTATTCGCTACTCACTACTAACTACTCTCTAGTCACTACGCACTATCACTACCCACGACTGACTACTACCAACTCACTATTCACTATACAGCACCCACTACTCACTACTCACTACTCATTACTCACCTCCCACAACTCACTACCCACCACCCACTACTCACTACTCCCTTCTCCCTTCTCCCTAAGCAGTACTCACTACTAACTACTCACTACTAGCCACTCTCTACTGACTACGCGCTACTCACTACTCACTAATCAGTACTCTCCACTCACTATTCCCTAGGTTGCAATTCGATACTCAGCACTCACTATTCACGACCCACTACTCCCCACTCCCTACTACCGATGCCTTACTTTCTGCTCACTACCCACTACCCACTACTCACTATTCACTACTCACTACTCACTACGCACTACTCACTACTCACTACGACGCACTACACACTACTCCCTACTCCGCACTCCCTACCCACCTTCTCCGGCGCAGAAAGGAAAAGCGGCAGAAGCCCCGCCCCCCAAAGGGGGGAGGGGGGGGGGGTCGACGCCCCCCCCCCTTTCCAGCGCGAAGGGGTGGGGGGGGGAGGGTCCGGAGCCCCCCATCCCTTCAAGGAGAGGGGGGAGGGGGGGGGTTCGGACACCCCTCCCTTTAAGGGAGGGAGGGAGGGCGGAAGGGTTCGAATATCTCACCTCCCCTTTGAAGGTGGGGAGGGGTGGGGGGGGGGTTTTGCGAGCACCCCCCCCTTTTCAATTACAGGGTCATCCAGTTGCGCGTTTTCCTTCATTCATGTTTGCGTTTCTTCGGCTCGTCCCCTCGGGCTGGGCTCGAGCTGAACAGGGCGTTCCGTTTTCGTTGTGCCCCCACTTCTTAAGTGCGGTTCTTGTTTCTTCTGCACACCTCAGCGCAGGAACTTCACGTCGCACCTCACTTCGTCCTCCTGTCATTACCATCCCATCGTGATCACCGATCATCACGATCACCCGCTCAGTATGTCGTTCATTCACGCATCGCCCACTCATTCGTTGTCAGGCCACGCTCCAAAGAAGGTCATCGGCAATGATCCTCATCAACCACTCACACTCACTCTCGGCCACGCAATCGCATTCAGTCATCACCCACTTCATCATCACGTCATCCTTCTTGATCGCGCAATCGTCATGAACCGCGTCATCATCCATAACGTTTTCCTTGTCATCACCATCAGTACCATCCTCATCATCACTCACATTCGCTTGCGCACTCATCTCCATCATAACCATTACCACAGCCGTCACCAGACACACATCATCCTCATCACCATCATCATCAGCATCGTCACCACCCAACATCATTCACATCCCCATTATATTCATACTTTACCATCAATTTCATCATATCGTCATCAGCACCACCATCACCATCGTCACCATCCAACACCATCGCCATCATCACAATCACTCGCCATCATCATCTTCAGCCCATCGTCATTCATCTGTACTCACCATCGCCATCACCATCATCACACATGTATCACCATCACCATCCCATCATGATCATCAACAAAACGCGAGCATCGTCTGTGACTGAACCGCGTGAAAGTCGCAGGCGGGATACCCCTCCCCATGGGGCCCGCACTGCATGCTCTGATCCGAGCGGGTCATCCAAATCCTGAAACTGTCATCGCGTTTGGGCTGCTCAGGCCTGAACAGAAAGGAAGTTTCAGGCGGGGGCCTGGTGTGTGAGTGAATCGCGAGGAAGTCTCAGGCGGGAGCCCACTCCCTATGGGTCCCGCACTTCATGTTCTAATCCGAGCGGGTTATCCAAATCCTGTACGCAACCGTCGATACTTCTGGGCACCTCGGGCCTGTTTCTTGAGGAAGTCTCAGGCGGGAGCCTCCTCTGTGAGTTAATCGCGAGGAATCAGGCGGGGACCTATTCCCTACTACTACTACTACTACTACTACTACTACTACTACTACTACTACTACTACTACTACTACTCTACTACTACTACTACTACTACTACTACTACTACTACTACTACTACTACTACTACTACTACTACTACTACTACTACTACTACTACTACTACTACTACTACTACTACTACTACTACTACTACTACTACATACTATACTACTACATACTACATACTACATACTACATACTACATACATACTATATACTCCATACTACAGTTTACATACTACATACTACATACTACATACTACATACTACATACTACATACTACTACTACTACTACTACTACTACTACTACTGCTGCTACTACTACTACTACTACTACTACTACTACTACTACTACTACTACTACTACTACTACTACTACTACTACTACTACTACTACTACTACTACTACTACTACTACTACTACTACTACTACTACTACTACTACTACTACTACTACTACTACTACTACTACTGCTGCGACTACTACAACGAGTTCGACTACGACCACCAATAGTAGAAGTAGTAGTAGTAACTACTACTACTACTGCTACTAGAAACTACTCCTTCTAATATTTCTACGGCGACTGCTAATGTTGCTCCTACCCCTACTCCTACTCCTATCCTTATTCCTTATTAGAATATAGTCCTACTCCCCCCTCAGGTCGGCCATTAGGGGCCGCATCCGGGGGGTCCCATCCTAACCTGTAAAAAAACAATACAAAATCAACATTTTTCTTATTTTTTCGTCTCGACATGGACGTCCTGTCGTCCACGGCGATAATCCATTGCAAAAAACACCACAAAGAGCACACGCGCGCGTTCATGTCAGAATCCAACCGAACACCGTGTGTTTGCAAGCATTTCAACATAAAAACATCAAAAACCCAATGCTTGTTCACAAAAATTATGCAAATTTCCCGCCCGGGCTCTCTTGCTGAAATCATAGGAAAACCATAGGAATCTTGAGAATTCGGTCAAATCCAGCGATTTCACGTCATCGCGCGGTGCACTCGCGATGCTCTGTCATGGACCCAGGCCGCGAATCCTGTGCAAAAAATGCCACAAAGAGCACACTCGCGCGTTCATGTCAGAATCCTACCGAACACCGTGTGTTTGCAAGCATTTCAACATAAAAACATCAAAAACCCAATGCTTTTTCACAAAAATGCTTTGGGGTGTCCTGTCAGACCGTCGGGCTTCCTCCGGCCACCTCTGGCTTCCTGCGGTGTACCGGGCCATTCTCGACTCGTCTGGCAATGCGTGCGCGGCATTCAACACGCGCTCGCCAGTTCCCGTCGGCAACCGCCATCGCGGCCGCATCAGCTGTACCAAACCGGCTGGCCGGTGTGACTTCGGCCCCCAGTTGTGCCAGCTTTGCTTCTTATGTTGTGGGAGGGCGGGTGGGACTGGGCATGCCATGCTTGACTCGCTCGAGCTGGCTAGCTTGACTCCTACTCCTACTCCTACTCCTACTCCCTCCTACTCCTACTACTCCTACTCCTACTACTCCTACTCCTACTCCTACTACTACTACTACTACTACTACTACTACTACTACTACTACTACTACTACTACTACTACTACTACTACTACTACTACTACTACTACTACTACTACTACTACTACTACTACTACTACTACTGCTACTACTACTACTACTTACTACTACTACTACTACTACTACTACTACCACTACTACTACTACTACTACTACTACTACTACTACTACTACTACTACTACTACTACTACTACTACTACTACTACTACTACTACTACACCTCCTCCTACTCCTCACTTGTCAGTCATCTTACCTATTCATTATCCTCCTTCTCCTCCTCCTCCTCTTCCTCCTCCTCGTCATCATCACCACCGCCAGGATCATCATCATTAGCATCATCATCATCGTCGCCGTCGTCATCATCACCATCATCATCACCACCACTACAATCATCTTCAGTATCAGCATCAGCATCATCATCATCAACCTCATCATCGTCATCGTTTTCGTCATCACCATCACAGTCGTCGTCATCATCATCATCATCATCATCATCATCATCATCATCATCATCATCATCATCATCATCATCATCATCATCATCATCATCATCATCATCATCATCATCCTGCACCTCCTCCTCCTTTCTCCTCAAACCTCCTCTTCTTCTCCTCCTCCTCCTCCTGCTTCCTCCCCCTGCTCCTCTTCCTCCTCCGCCTCCTTCCTCTCCTCCTCATCTTCCTCCTCCTGTTCTTCCTCCTGCTGCTCCTCCTCCTCCTCGACGTTGGCTGCGGCCGCCCACCGCCTGGTACCAGTAGGCGTAGTGCTGCTGCTGCTGCGCGTAGAGCTGCGCGTACTGGGCGTGCTGCTGCTGCAGCTGAGCCGGCAGCATCCCAGGGCCTCAGGAGCAAGACAAACTGCAACTTCGCTCTGTCTTCTCCTCTATCTGACCCTTCATCTACTCCTCCGTCTCCTCCTCCTCCTCCTCCTCCTCCTCCACGTCCTCCTTCCTCCTCCACGTCGTCCTCCTCCACGTTCGCCTCCTCCTCCTGGTCCTACTCCTCCTCATCCTCCTGCTCCTCCTCCTCCTCCTCCTGCGTCTCCTTTCTTCTCCTGCGTCTCCTCTTCCTCCTCCTCCTCCTCCTCCTCCTCCTCCTCCTCCTCCTCCTCCGTCCTCCGCATGCGTCACCGTCCGGCTCACCCTCTTCCACCCTTCGCCCATCCCTCTCCTCGCCACCCTTCTCCTCCGCACCCTCCTCCCCATCCTCCTCCTCCATCTCCTCAGCTTTGATTACGCTGCTCCTCACACTCATCCGCCACCTCACTCGTGTGGACGCTAGCGTAGCGGAGGGGGGGGGGGGGGGGGGAAATACACGGGGGGAACCAGGGTGCAAGAAAGTGCCCTGAAACGGGCCTGGAACTGCTACCCCGGCTCCAAGGCTCCAAAAGGTGATGGGAAAGTGTACCTTTCTCCAACCCCTCTTTTATTTCGCCTTACACTGCTTCCGGCCGACTCCCCTCCTCACCCTCCTGCTTCTAACTCTTCTCCTCCCCGCCCTCCTTATTCCCCACCTCCCCCCCATCCTCCTCCATCTCCTCTCCTGTCTTTGTGTGTGTGGGACGTCCGTGCGGACATCCTAAAGCTTATGTTTGTGTGTGTGTGTGTGTGTGTGTTGTTGGGTTCCTTCGACCTCATCACCCGCCTCTCTCTCTTCTCCACCTCCTCGGGAGGGGCACAGGAAATCAAAATGCCGCTGCTACCTGTACGTCTCCTGGGGAGCGTTCGGAGTCGGGGCGCGTCCAGTGGTGGCCGCACGAGGGACGGGAGTGGCATCGGCACAGCCGACCCAATGCCAAAGGAACGCGGGAGAAGGAAGATGAAGATGAAGATGATGATGCTGATGATGATGATGATGATGATGATGATGATGATGATGATCGCACTCCCCTGAGCGCGCCAGAGAGGGGGGCAGTTCAGCTGCCCTCTGCCGCGGGCCTCCTGATGAGCAGGCTCCGCACGCCGCGCCCCTTCTTGGCAATGTGGCGGGCACGCGCGCGCAGGAGAGGCAGCAGGCATTCGGGCCCGTACCTGTGCGAGCTCCTCAAGGAGTTAAAGGTAGAAAAAAGCAGGTCGTGGACAAGAAACAAAGAGAACAGCTGCTGACTAGACTGGCATGGCATAGTGCACAGCATACGCGCATCGAGGCTCTGATTCAAATATTCGACTGGCAGGAAGGGCAAAACAGAATGGAGCAAGCTCAGGACATGAGGGCAATCGAAGTAATGCTGGACGTGGTCGCCGCCTGTGGCCAGGCAACCGAAACGGCAGGTAAGACGGCCTTGCCTATACCTGGCAGAGGTCGCCCACGCGTTGCAGATGGTTTTGAGAATGGCCGCAGCCACAAATGGGCCGACGCGCGTGCAGGCAATTTGGAGCCTGAGCACCGCAAGGTCGATACTAGAGGCATCAGCAAAAGGAAAAGCGAACCGAATTCGATTGCCCAGGAGAAAACTCGCGGAGCTACAAGGGGCCTCAGAAAGCAATTTCTTCAAAATCTGTCTCTGCAACTCGTGAGTGTCCTCATCGAAGTGGTTCCACGGCAGGGCAGTTAGTCGCTCGTAATTGTGAATCAGGTGGAAAACAATGGACTCGGCACGCCATGCCGGGTATCGCTTGACCATCAGAACATCCAAGTCCTCTTCCTCAAGCTCATGAAAGCGCTTCCGAATGCTATCAAAAACCTTAGACCGAACAGCGACCCGATACATGGCAGCCTGATTCTCCAGCACTAGGTTGCGCGGGGCAATGGGCCAATGCAACGCAGACGAGAGATTGCGGAGAAGATCAGTAGGGATGCTGTAGAAGGGGCATGCGGTGAGAGTCTGCAAACCTTTGGTTTCCATGCGAAGAGCGTCCTGCGATATGTAACATAGCTGCATCACGAAGGTGAGAACCGAGAAGGCCAAGGAGTTATATGCATAGATACTTTGAGTAAGCCCAAGACGAAGCGACCGAACATGACGGACACGATTAATATATTTCTGAAGCGGAGCGGACCAGGATTTCTTGTAACCTCCAGGGCCCAGAAAGACACCCAAGACTTTGCCACTAGTGCCGTGCATAAGCGAGCGAACGTTGGTGCGAACGGACTCGAACAGGGCGAAATGCTGGTCGTCTGGCATCTCTTGCACGTGCACGATCATACACTTGGCAAGGTTCAAGAGCAGGCCAGTGCAACGGCTGGACCTAATAACATTCTTCAGCACAATCGGAACAGCGAGCAACAGGTTGGATGCCGAGATCTGGATGTCATCTGCAAAGGCACGAGGGGTAGCACAAACAGGAGCTAGCAAGTTAGATAATCGGCGCAGCAGCGGGTCGATGCATAACGCAAATAAAGCACCCGACAGCGGACATCCTTGTTTAATGCCTTGGGTGATCGAGTAGCCTGGAAACTTCTTTCCTGCTAGGCATATGTGTGTGTAAATACCGGTGTATAGGAACCGAATGGCATTCACGATATACATGGGTATGTTCATCATGATTAGCACATCTATGATCCAGTCGTGGCGCAGCGACGGGAACGCGGCGCGGAAATCCAAGAGGAGTAGCCCAGCGTGCGGCATGCCGCGATAGCAGGCGCATTCAAGAATGTCTGCCTCAAGGCAGAGCAAGTTGTCGAGCATAGACCTCTTGCGCACGAAACCCGTCTGGGAGCCTAAGACGCTGTACTGGCATTGTTGGCTAAATGGTTCGCATATGGCCAATGATACTATTTTGTTATCAGTGTTGCTGAGAGCAATAGGGCGCACCACAGACGCTTCCCGAGAGATCTCAGAGGTTCCAGCTTCGTGAGGGCAGATGGCCTTAGGGAGGTATACCGTGAGAGACTCGTTGAAGCCTTTATGCGGGGGCCCATATGTAGGATTGTCCAATATAGCGAGATAAACTTGATACAAGGCATTGTGAGCAGCGTCTCCAGCGAACCGCCAGGCACTGTAGGGAATTCCGTCAGGGCCAGTCGCGCTGTCCTTGCGGCTGACGAGCTTACCTATGAAGCTATGCAGGTCGAGCGTCCACTCGATACCTGGGGCAACCTGCTGAATCTCACTGCTCAACAGTGTCTTCTGGAAGTGGTATCCCCTGTCCTGAGGCTTCGCGGCATGGACCCGCCCCCAGTGGGACGCAAGGTTCTGAGCACTGACTTCGAGATCAGGCGAGGGGTTCCCGGTGGGGTCGGGGACCGAAACCAGAACGATTCGGCGCCTTTTGGGAGACCACTGTCGCAGAAGCTGGTGCAACCTGAGGCCTCGATCGTCGTCGGGGGCTCCGCCACCTTCGACGTGTTCGCGAATTTCTCGCTGAAGCAGAGAATGCTGGAGCTCGGCCATTTCCCGATAAAAAGACACAGAATCTCTAAAACAACATTCATCAGCATGAACATGTAGACTAAGATGAGGAATAGCCTGGATACACCTCCGAACGTCCCAAGACTTGCCATCCCGAACAGCCCGTAGAAACTTAAGGTAAACCGACAACTTCTGCGCATCATTGTTGGGGCCTCGGAAGAACATGCGAGTCATCAGAGCATCCTTGGCAACATACATCGCGTCTTTGACGGACAGGAGGTACTCGAACGGGTCCCTGGGCATTTCAACCGAACTTATGGCAGCATCAACCTCAGAACCAAAATCAGGATGTTTGGCAATCCAGGAGGGGATCGTCGGGGTAGTTCTGCCGCCAGGCGAAAACTGAAGCCAAACAGGAATATGGTCGCTCGGCTGGGCGACATCGTGAGCAAGACCTATGACACCGCTTCTTGGTGTCGCATCAAGAATGTCGGTGGTGGCAGAAGAGATGTAGAACCTATCCAGGCGACCAAGGCTGAGAGCACCGTCCTCCCTCCTCCCAGTCCGATGAGTGGGCTCCTGTTGGGCAACTTCAGCAAAGTGTCCGAAAGCCCGAGAAAACATGTGTAGAATAGCGGTCCTCTCAGGGGTGGGTTCCCTTCCGTCTGTGAACGTCCTCATCTCCCCCTCCTCCAAGAAGTTAAAATCGCCTCCCAAGATGACTGTGGCCTGATCAGCAGGCAGAGCGTGAGCAGCAACCGCGCGGATCACACGATCCTTCTCAACGTCGGAGAGGGTAGGGTCGAGGTGAAAGTTAATCAATTGCAGCGTGCCTTTCTCGCCTGTCAGTGTAACTGCTATGCATCGTCCATCGATAATGTTAACTACGTGGATGTCCTGAAAGAGCTGGAGCAAGGAAGGATCAATAGACATGGTAACGCCTCCCGCAGCCGCAGAAGAGCAAAAAGAGCCAAGGTGCGTGTGTGCTGGCACGTCATGGTCCAGCGAGGAAAGATCTTCTTCGGTCCCGTGGGTTTCCTGCAAAAATACTACTTGAAAGCGTTGTACAAGACTTCTGAAAATCTGCTGTTTCCGATGCTGTCTCTGTGGATCGCCGTAAACACTGCCAAAAAATGCACGAGTATTCCAAGAAGCAAGACCCATAGCACGAGAAATAACAAATGGATGCCGCTGCTCAGCAAGAGCAGCTTCACCTCCCCCAGGAGAGTGTGGATCAGGAAGGTAGGGATCATGAATAGCTGGAGCATTCTCAGGAGGAAGAGAGTCAGGCGGTGTCGAGGTGGCCTCCCCCCGTTCTCGCAGCAGGGCTCGCAAACGTTCAGGATCGAATTCATCGTCACTATCGCTCCCAGATACTGGCTCACTCCGCCCCTATTCGCGGCGAAGCGCAGCAGTGACCAGCTCGGGCAGCTTGTCTACTTGCTCGTCGGTGAAGCCGTAGCGCTTCAAGTTGCCGCGGTTGGGCTCGACGTTCGGGTTGTCGGTCTCGAGGACATTCTGCAACACGACGAGCTCGTCAACGAGGTCGCCGTTGACCAAGAAGCAGAGGCCCATGTACTTGTTGCATCGGAGCTGCGAGTCAGGACGCCATGTGCCAGCGTCGGTCATGACCTGCTTGATGTGTTGCCAGACCTGGCCCAGCACCCAACCTTTCTTGCGGATGTCGATGGGTTCGTCGGTGCCGACCCGAAGCCGATGCCGAAAGCCACTGCCATCTCCCCATTCTAGCGTCATGGCACGCAGCTGCAACAGGGCATTCTTGGCGTCGTCGGCGTCTTCGAAGATGATGACGTAAGCGTACTTGCAGCTCTTGGTGATCGCGCTGCGCTTGTCGCGGTAGGTGGGCGAGAGAAGTGTCTTCAGGAACTCGAAGTGCTTGTCGAATGCAGAAGCCATCAGCTTGACAGGGAACCCTCGCACCCAGAGCTTACGCCTGTCAGCAGGCGCGGCGCTAGCTCCACGGGGCGTGGCCACGGTCCCCCATGTGCTGGCGATGCCAGACGCCGTCGAAGGTGGTCGTGAAATCGTAGCGACAGAGGTCTTCAGCTCCTCGAGTGCGGCATTGATGACGCTGATCTTCTGGTCGGTCTGAGCGCTAAGTAGTGAAACCGTCAGGCATGTGTCGACCATCTCGTCAGAGGCTTCGCCGCCCGTGATGTTGCCGTGGCGCTGCTGCAGGGCGATGATCTGGTTCTGCATGTGCTCGAATTTGATGTCCATCTCATTGCGCATGTCGGTCTTCATGCTCTCCATGTCTTTGGCGAGGCTGGCAAACTTAGCGTCGTGGGCATTGACGGTGGCTACGACGGTGGACATTGATGCCAGCAGCTGATCCATCTTCTGGTCCATGGAGAGAGTGGCGGCCATCGCGGCAGCCAGAACGTCCCAGAAGGTTGGATCTGACAGGGCTAATAGAAGCACCTCCACCGCGCACACCCTGAGGCTAAAATAACCTCGAGCCTGGCCCTCGGCAGCGACCAAGCACGAAGCGCCAGGCCGCACGTTTCGTGCTTGAGCCAAAATGGCTACGGATGATGATGATGATGATGATGATGATGATGATGATGATGATGATGATGATGGTGGTGGTGATGATGATGTGATGATGTTGACGATAATTATGATGATGATGATGCTGATGCTGATGATGATGAAGATGATGCTGATGATGACAATGATGATGAAGATGATGATGATGAGGAGGAGGAGGAGGAAGAGGAGGAGGAGGAGGAGGAGGAGGACGGTCCAGAGCACGAGCCCCCTCTCGGAAGGCCTGGGTGCCCGCGGAGAGCCCCCAAGCGGAGAGCACTCCAAGGCGGAGGCCAGCCCCACCCCCACCAAAAAAAAAGCACGACGAGCGTGCGGGCACCCCTCCGAAGCCGGCATTGCTCGAATGCCCTCGGTGCTGGTTGGCTACCTGCCAGACCAGCCCAACCGAACCCGAAGACCCCAAATTCGGGTTGGGGGAGGTACGGGTCCCAGATGTGTGCTTGTCAATGTTCCCCGACGCCCCCCCCCAAAACACGACGAGCATGCTGGCACCCTCCGAAGCTGGCGTTGCTCTCAGCCCTGTGCTGGTTGGCTATCTGCCAGACCTGCCCAACCCAACCCGAAGACCCAAAATTCGGGTTGGGGGAGGTACGGGTCCCAGATGTGTGCTTGTCAATGTTCCCCGACGCCCCCCCAAACCACGACGAGCATGCGGGCACCCTCCGGAAACTGGCGCTGCTCTCGACCATCGGTGCTAGTTGGCCACCTACCAGACCAGCCCAACCCAACCCGAAGACCCAAAATTCGGGTTGGGGGAGGTACAGGGGGTCCCACATGTGTTCTTGTCAATGTTCCCCGACGACCCCCCCCCACCCACTGGGAATGGAGAGCAGATTGGGGGTCTTCGGGTTGGGTTGAGGTGGTTTGGTTGGTGGTGACTAGATGTGTCCCTCCTCCCCCCACTGATCCCCCATTCCTCTTTCGGTGGCAACTCATGGGAGCCTCCCATACCATGATGTCGGCTCTTGCGAAGCGACACTCGCCGACGCCAAATCAACGCTGAATCGACGCTACGTCGACGCTAATCGACGCTACGTCGACGCCAACCCTGCGCTATCTCACCGACTCCCAGACGCCAATCGAACGCCAGTCGACGGAACTGAGAGGGTACACCATCGAGCAGGGACCGACCGTCCTGGCATTCCTATAGTCCTGCCACGACATGTTCTCAGAACCCACAGATGTTCTAAAAACGAAAGCAAGGTTCCTAGAACATAAGCCCGATGTGCTAAAACAAGACAGACTCCGCCAAAACTGTTCTGAGAACATCTCGTGGAGACCACAAAAGGATCTTATAACATTGCATGGTCGGGCTATAGGCGAGCCAGGACGCTTCGCCACTGCTTGAGAGGGGGAGGAGGAGGAGGAGGAGGAGGAGGAGGAGGAGGAGGAGGAGGAGGAGGAGGAGGAGGAGGAGGAGGAGAAGGACCCCTGAGGAGGAGAATGAGGAGGGGGAGGAGGAGGATGAGGAGGAGGAGGAGGGGACACAAGGCTCCCATGATCCGCTACCGACTCCTCGAGCAGAGAGGCCCAGAGATCCGACGCTCCCAAAAATTGGAGCGGCGGGCTTCTGGGCCGTGCTCGGCCTCCGGGAGCCCTCGCCAGGCCACGGGGTCGTGAGCGAAACGCCTCGAGCGGGACGAAGAGCCGGCCCCAGGGAAGTGATCGAGACCTCCTGGACCCACGCATCGAAGAGATTGGAGCGGCGGGATATCTGGAGATCTGGTGACCGCGCTTGACCTCTTCTTGCCGCGAGGGGGGGATGGGGGAGAGTCAGCGCGCCCAGGCCCGAGGGAGCGTGCGCGGGCGAGGGGGGGGGGGAGGAGGGGACCCGATGGACGAGCAGGAGGCGGAGGAGCGCGACATCGGGAATATCCCGCGGCCCCGGCCACGATGCCCCCGGGGGGATCGATACCCCTCAGCCCTCCCATCCCCTCCTCGAAGCCCCCGATCCCCCCACCCTCCTCTCTCGCAGCGTCTTCCGCCATCCCCACTCCACACACACACACCGCTGCCGCGCGCCAGCGCGCGCGCGCCGGCGGCCGCGCGGGGGCCGACCCTTTTCCGGAGGGGGGGAAGGGGGAGGAAGGAGGCCACCTTGCTACGCACCGTCCTCTATCCTGAGGCCCAAGAAGAGGGGAACTCCCCCCGCCTCCTCTTTCTCCTGCTCCTCCTCCGCCTCCTCCTTCTCCTCCTCTCCTCCTCCGCCTCCTCCTTCTCCTCCTCCTCCTCCTCCTCCTCCTCCTCCTCCTCCTCCTCCTCCTAAGTCCGGCACGTGCCGCCGCCGCGTGTGCCATCATCGGGTGGTGCATGGGCGGCGGCGGCGCCGCCGCCCGCGCCGCGGCCGCCGTGGCGGTGGCCTGCGGGGAGGGGAAGGGGACGCCGCCTGCCGCCCTGCGCCTCCCTGCGCTCCCCGGCGGGCCGCGGAAGCTCGGACAGCCGATGCCCTCGGCCACACGCAGGAGTTTGGCGGCGCGCACGGAGGGGGTCGGCGGAGGGGCCTCACGCGCGCGTCGTGGCCCCGCGCGGGGAGCTCCACCAACCGAAGAAGGCCCAAGTGGCAGGGTCCGCATGGCGACGCCGTGCCCATTCTCCTCCTCCATCTCTTCCTCCTCGTCCTCCTCCTCCTCCTCCTTCCTCCTTCCTCCTGCGCCTCCTCCTCCTCCTCCTCCTCCTCCTCCTCCTTCCATCTCCTCCTCCTCCTCCTCCTCCTCCTCCTCCTCCTCCTCCTCCTCCTCCTCCTCCGGGGAAGGCTTCTTAGACAGAGGCTGCTTCTTAGAAGGCGCCGGCCTCACACCTCTAGACAAGGCCCGCGCCCTCCAGGAAGCAGTGGTGCTTCTCAGAAGCCTTCCCCCCTCCCCCTTGCCCCCCTGTGCGCTTGGACGAAGAGTGATGGGGGCCGCGAGGGGGCCAAACCCAAGCGCGCAGGCCGCTGCTACCGCATCGCGTTCGGCGATCGGCGAGGGCCCGTGGGCCCGCACCACAGGCCACTCCGGCGAAGGGTCACTCTTACGTGTAGCCGATGCTCCTCGGGACGCGCGCTTGCGCCAAGGACGCCAGTGTCCGATGCGCGAGGCCGCCTGCGCGGGCCCTCATGGCGCATACGCTGTGTGGCTGAGGTTTCCTTCTCCTTCTCCTCCTCCCCCCTCCTCCCCCTCCTCCCCCTCCTCTTCCCCCTCTTCTTCCTCCTCCTCCTCCTCCTCCTCCTCCTCCTCCTCCTATTCCTCCTCCGCGACTGTTGGCAGCGAGGCTTCCTCCTCTGCGGCCGCCCTCGTCTTTGCCACCTGCAGTCGGTGTGCCAATGCAGTGGCGCGCGCGCGCCCCGCCGGCCATCGAGCACCCCAGCGACCGCTGGCGCTGCGGGCAACCCGTTCGCGGCAAGCTGGAAGCACACACGCACGTACACACACACACACACACACGGCTGGATTCACAGATGGAACATGCAGCGGCCACGCGCTGCATGCACGCGCGGAAGCCCGGCATGCCTGGCCACGGAAAGGCCGAGCGCTGGAAAGGCATCTGGCACAGTGTGCATCGGAGAAGAACACCCTCACTTTGAATTGAAGCTTGCCAGTGTTGTTTCAGAGAAGAAGAACGCCCTCACTTTGAATCGAAGCTTGCCAGTGTTGTGTTGTGTCCGTGGCTTGCGCTCTGGCTCCTGGTGGATTTGTCCTTTCGCCCTCGCTGCACGTTGCGGCGACTCGTTCGTACCTGGGTGTGTCCTTCTCGGCTGCACATACAGTTCGGCAAACCGCTTCGGCACATATCCCGAAGAACTCCATGCTCTGAGGGCCCTCCTGCCGCGCGACGCCTCTACTACTGCCCTCTGGTCTCCCCCATTACCTACGCCTGTGCCCCAGCGTAGTCCACCCAAGACTCGGACCCGAGGAGCCGCCGACCAGAAGACGGCGTGTCTGGCTCTCCCGCAGGCAGACTGCGTCATGTGTATCCAGCTCCTTGGTGGAAATGAGGGCCGACACAGGCTGCGTGATATCGGCGGCTCTGCACGGGATAAACACGCACACACGCGCACTTACACAATTTCCCCCCCATCTTCCCACACACACACACACACACACACACACACACACACACACACACACACACACGCGCACACTTACACACACACACACACACACTTACACACACACACACACACTCACACGCTGGGCCACACTGGGCCGACACACGCCCTGAGGATCATCGGCGGGAAGGTTCGGACGGGCTCGGGGTGATCTCGGAGCTCTCGGGCACCCTCGAAGGAGCTCGGGGAAGCTCATCTGCCTTCGGGGCCTCAGAGGCTCTGGGATCATGTCGTGAGCTTTTTCGGACACGATCGAGGGGTTCGAGGGTTATTTCGGGGGTAATTCGTGGAATAGTTCGAAGGGCGTTTGGGATACTTCGTGAACTATCGGAGGCTATTTCTGGGATACCTCCATGGGCAATGTCGAGGGGTTCGGGCGTTTCATGCACAGACGTCCGATGTCTCCATGGTTGTTCCACCACGGGTGATCCACAAGTCCCCACCCTTTCCCCAGGGCCGGCTGTTTTCATCCAGGCCCCGATGAGCCCCCCCCCGCTACCCCAGAAGCCGAAAGCATTGAAACACCTGCGTCTTGACTTCTGCTCCAGGCAGCGACTGCAATCGGGACTCCTTGCTCTTCCTCTAAGGTGCTGGGCCTGAGACTTGGCCTGGCGGCCATGTCATCGCCGTGGCCGCCCCGTCGCCGCCCCGTCGCCTGGGCCTGAAACTTGGTCTGGCGGCTGTGCCGTCGCCGTCGACGCCCCGTCGCCGCCCCGTCGCCGTCCGTCGTCTGGGTCTGAAACCTGGTCTGGCGGCTATGTCGTCGCCGTCGCCGCCTCGTCGCCGCGTCCTCGCCGCTCGTGGCGTGGGCCTTGCTGCCCACTGCAATGCACTCGGTCGCAGTGCAAGCGCTCGCAATGCAATCGATTGCAATCGATTGTACAGCACAGATGCCACCACATAGATCATACCACCAAACTTACACGGCTGCAATCCAATCGACTGCAATCCGATCGACAGCAATCCAATCGATTGCAATTCAATCGGTTGCAATCGTCTGCGCCGCATAGCTTACACCACATAGCTCACAGCTCAGGGATGAGCACGGTAGCTCTTACCACATTTATCGTACCACATAGATTACACCACTCAGCTCGCGCGACACATGTGAGTAAGCTAGCCCTTACCACATCCATTGCATCACGCAGCTTGCACCGCATAGCTCACACTATACAGATGAGTCCGTCAGCTCCTACCACATATAGTGCAGCACATATATTGCACCGCTTAGCTCACACCACATACATGTGCACGCTAGCTCTTACCGCACAGGTGGCACCACGGAGCTTATACCACATAGCTCGCATCACAGACTAGCTCCTGTCACATCGACTGCACCACATACGTTACGCCACATAGCTCACACCACAAAGGAGAGTACGTGAGCTCCTACACACACGCACACACACACGCGTACTTTGACTGCTGCCGTAGAGCTCGAGCAGGTCTTGCTCGGGCTGGCCTGCGTCACGCAGCTTGCACTACATAGATCGCACCACATGAATTGCACACCAAAGGCTATACCACATAACTTCCAACACATAGACTGCACCACATAGATTGCGTAACATAACTTACACCACGTAGTCCACACCACACGGATGAGCACGAAAACTCCTGAACATAAACAGCCGCGTACTTTGGCTGCCGCCGCGGGGCTCGAGCCGGTCTTGCTCGGGTCGGCCTGCATTCCGCAGCTTGCACCACATAGACTGCACCACGGAAAATGCACAACATCGACTATACCACATACATTGCAGCACATTGAATGTACCACATGTGTTGCCCAACGTAATATACTCTCTGAGCACAGACACAAACAGATCGCTCGGGATCCACGCTTGGATGTCCGGCTTTCGGCCATAACTCGGGCCTGTGTCGTCCAATCGGGACGATTCGGGCGCCCCCGGCAAAGCTCCCGACGAGGCACAGCTGCTGGAAAGCACCCCGAAGCGGGGGCTCCCCGCGCAGAAGGCATCAACACACCACCACGCCGTGTCGGGACCATCCAGGGCCCTGGCATGGTGTACAGCCCTCCAAGGGCCATGTGGCGCACATTCCCTCTTGGCCGAGGTCAACGGGGCCCACGCACCATCCTGGGGCTCAGCATGGCCCTGGCCAAACATGGTGGTGGTGTAAACGTGCCTTCTGCACAATGCTTGGCCCCTCTGGAGCCCCAGGTCTGGCCGAAACTAGCGCGTTCCCCCGGCATGCCAACCTCGGCATCTTGAACATTGTGGCAAGGGTCTCGCTGCGGGGGATGGCCAATCGTGTGGCAATCGCGGGTCGTCTCTTCCGCCTTCTGAGTTGGGCGCTGTTGGGCTACGAAGCGTCGACGACCGACTTGATGCCACTCATATCCCACCCTGCGAAGAAGAGATGCTACGCAGCACTGCCCTGCACCATTGCCTCCCCCTCACGCCACAGAGACGTACTCCCATGGACCATGGATTTTCAATACCCCCACCACCATTCACACACTTTCAAGTCAGCGGCGCAGAGGGCCCTCAAGCGCGAGCACCAGATGGAAGTGCAAATTGCGATCGAGCATCGTCGAAAGCGCAGTGAAAGAAGCGTCAATCACTGACGCGCAGGGATGAGTGGTGAGTGGGTTGGAAAGACTGTAACCCTGCAAACGTGCAGCGGCCAGAAAACCGACGAGCACGTTCGAGCGAGCTCGATTCAAGCTCGAGGATGGCCGAGGACGGGATTCGTCTCTGACGCCTGGACACTCCAGAGCGGGCCCTGGCTTGCCAAGCTTGCCCCGTCCGCAGCCCACGACCTCTGGTTGCCATAAACTGAACATTTTCTTAGGGTGGAGGGCGCAGGGTGAAATCCACATGGGCTTCTGCGCCTCGGAAGCGAGTCCGTCTTGCGGTGCACCTTTAGCAGATTCAAGCCTCGAGAATCTATCGAAACGGCATTTCAGATTTCACCCTTTGCCCTCAACCCAGAAAAACTGCTCGGATAAACGACTGCAGGCTGCAGGAATCCTGCGCTCCATATCTGCGAACTGCCGGCAAACTCGATCGGACTGCAGGGTAGGCACCAGAGAAGGGAGCCTCGCCTGTGACTTCCTGTTGCCTGGGCGGCGACGGGTGTCTTTTGAGCAGTTTCGAAGCCGCTCTTGGCTGCATTCGCGGCCGCCCCTGTGTTTGCTCCGACGACGTGTTTGTTCCTGGCTGCCGCGAGAAGGTGAGGGGCGGGCGGTAAGCGCGAGTCGTCGGCGGACGCGTGAGAGGCGTACACGCGCAGAGGAGAGCACCTGCCACAGGTCCCACGCAGTCAAGCTGCTCACATAAGGAGCGCTCGATGAGGACCGAAGCCCCTCTTCGGCTGCAAAAGCACTTGGGTGCAAGAGCGCTACAGGACAAACATTGGAAGGACATGAGGAACTGCAGCACCCTTCCCAACCCAGAAGGTTCCTTATTTCTTTCTGGGCTATAACCAGCCATGCCCAGTGCTCCAGAGCTCATGCGCCCGAATATCGTAGAGTAAACACGATAGCTGCCCAGCTGTGTGAGGGAGAATTCTGCGAGGGTAGATTAGTTCCTGCCGCGACGGCAGCCGAAACCCGTTCAGAATCGTTCCCCTTACCTCTTTCGGGGCTAATCCTGCTCATGTGTACCCTCTCATCCTGGATCGATCTTTGACGATCCCGCCTGGGGCCAAAACAGGCATCCCGAGGTGGAACTGGCCGAACAAACTTCCCAAACCCCCCACATCGCGTTTTTTCCCCAACGTCGACCCCCAAAAGCCTCGGCCCCTTCCCCGGGACCGGCTTTTCATTCTGAGTCTTTTTTTGACGGCCCCGAGGCCAGGTAAGGACCGCTGGAGGACGAAAATGACGAAAAAACATCCCATCGTGGTTTTTCATAACGCGAGGGGGTCTGGGTTACTCCAACTTCGAACCACTACCTCGATCGACCGATCGAGGACGAAGGCGACGGCGACGATGAAAAGAGGCCCGGGCCTCCGCCTCCGCCACAAGCCGGTCGAAGGCCTCCGCGATCTCCTCGACCTCGAGCGGGGACTCCTTTTCGGCTCGGTGGCCCCAGGCGCAGAAGATGTCGGTGACGACGTCCTCGGCGGAATGCAAGAAGAGGAAGGCCGGCCACAGCGACGCTACAGCCGACAATCGATCGAGCCGAAAGCGAGCGCGGGACAGGGCGAAACCGACAGGCCCAGAAGAAGAAAAAGCGGTCTCCTCCTCCTCCTACTCCTCCTCTTGGAATCGGTGAATTTACACTATTACGTTGAAGGAGCGATTTGCTAAAGGAACCAAGCCTGCAAGCCTTTTAGTAAGGTGCTGCTCTTTTGCGCGACAACCGCGGCGGCGTGTCCGAATTGCCGAACCGCGTCCTGCGCTCGCGCCCTCACTCTTCTGTCAAGGAACACATACGACTCGCTGAGAACATGTCCCAGGGTCGCCGCGACCCGATGCAACGCGACCCTGATTACTCGAGCAAAAGCACCGCGGGTGAACCGGCAGGAAAGACAGGGCCCCCCCGCCCCCCGACCAGTCCCTGGCGCCGCATCGCCACCGCATCCCCAGGGCTTTATTGAGGCAGACCGCGGATTTTACTAAAGCGAGGAAGCCGCTTTACTAAAGCGGAACAACGGCTTTACTAAAGCGAAGAAGCGGCTTTACTGAAGCGAGACAAAAGCGTTAGTGAAGGCGCGCCGCTCGACACATTCCGACAACAAACGACGTCTCACTAAAGAGAAAAGTGAGCTTGAGCACAGCGGAGGAACGGCTGGGGTGAAATTGCTCGCAGATTGTTTCGCTCCGCCCATGAAGTCTGGCCTGGGCTCCAGGAGCGAGGGCGGGGCGCAAATTCGCCCGTGGGCCGGGGCCCCGTCGCCGCCGTGGCCGCGATGCTCGTCGTCGCCGCCGTCGCCGTCGCCGCCGTCGTCGTCACCGTCGGCGCAGGCGGCGCCGTCGTCGTCGCCGTCACCGTCGTCGCCGCGACGCCCGCGCATTCACGTTATGACCAGCGGCGGGTCGCGCGCGACCGGGCGTGCCACTGCGCTCGCATCTCCGCTCGTCCGACGGGGGCCGAGACGGACATCGTGGTTCGTGCTCACAACTCGTTTGAGGTAAAAGTGGGAAACAAGCCTCTGATCCTCCCTCCTCCTCCTCCTCCTCCTCCTCCTCCTCCTCCTCCTGCTCCTCCTCCTCCTCCTCCTCCTCCTCCTCCTCCTCCTCCTCCTCCTCCTCCTCCTCCCGCACCACCCGGAAGTTGTTCGCCAAAGAGGTCGCTCTGGCGAAGGGTCACTCTTGCATGCAACCGACGTCTTTTGGTGTCGCGCAATGGGGGGCACGGGGGAGGGGGGAAGGCTTCTTAGGAGGAGGCTGCTTCTTCGAAGGCGCGGGCACTGCACCTGTAGACAAGGCCCGCGCCTTCTGAGACGCAGGGGTGTGTCTCAGAAGCCCTCCCCTCTCCCCCCTGCCCCCCCTCTGCGCGTAGCCGACGTCCTGCTTCGTGGCCTTGTCCATGTGCCGGCGGAGCTGCACCGAGACGCTTCCGATCTCCACCTGGGCCCCCCTCCGCTTCCCCCACCGATTATCCACCTCCTCCTCCTCATCCTCCTCCTCCTCCTCCTCCTGCTCCTCCTCCTCCTCCTGCTCCTCCTGCTCCTCCTGCTCCTCCTCCTTCTCCTCCTCCCCCTCCTCCTCCTCCTCCTCCTCCTCCTCCACCTCCTCCTCCTCCTCCTCCCCCTCCTCGGCGGAGGAAGAGGCGCCGCCGAGCGGCGGCCTTCGAGCTGCTCGCCGCCCCGGCCGGGTGCAGCTCTGCTCGAGGCGCAGGCCGGGCGTGGCCGGGGGGGGGAGGCGACTGTGCAACGGTCCCGAGCGGGCCCCGTGGGTGCTCTGGGCATGCGAATCGAACAACAGCGCGGCCCTGCCCCCCACCGAGGCGGCCTCTGCCCCGCTCGG
This sequence comes from Prorocentrum cordatum, assembly GCA_963575745.1. Classification (NCBI taxonomy): domain Eukaryota; class Dinophyceae; order Prorocentrales; family Prorocentraceae; genus Prorocentrum; species Prorocentrum cordatum. The sequence goes on from CAUYUJ010003283.1 coordinate 27,475, forward strand.
GTGCCGGAGAGAGAGATGGGGCGACGCGCATCAGGCAACGCGCTGGTGGGGGGGCAGATGAGAACGACGCAGCGGTGGAACGACGCGGAGACCGGCAGGAAGCTGGGAACACGTTCCGTCGGCGGCGAGGCGGAGCTGCTGCACCAGCGGTCGGCCGGGCTAGACAGGGCTACCGAGGAGCGAATTGCCCAGCGTGCAGGAGAGGAGACCGAGACAGACGGGGCGGCCGCGGAGGAGCAGGGATGATAGGGGGGCACTCAGAGGCGGAAGACTTCCGACCTGGGCACTGGAAGCTGGAAACACATGCCTGGGCCACAGCATTTTCCAGCGCATCTCGTGGGAGAAGAGGGGGGGGCAAGAGTCGAGGGAGGGAACGATCGCGCCACCGCGTCACAGATTCTACCAACGTTGCCGCGCGCCGCTGGCGCCGACCAGGTCGGACAAGTCCTGCCCCCTGCGACCCCGTATTGTTGCCCGTGACTGCGCATGGCCAGACCCACATTTGGAGCACCCGGAGGCCGCGCGCTGGGTGCACACAGACGCGATCGTATGCGGCTACATGCGATACTGTAGAGGTGCTCCACCGAAGCGTACCCAGCTCTCGTCCTGGCTGGCCGCACCGTGCGGCGAGCTCCAGACACCCTGAGCCCAGAGCAACTGCGGCCGGGCTTGAGACACAAGACCACCCCTCGAGAACATGAGACCCCCCGCCGGCCAAACTGAAGAACGCTCGAGGGTACCCTCCCCCAAGACGCACCAGAGCATTCAGCAGACACGAAGAACAGTAGTGACTAGGGGAACGAAAATGACAGAAACATAAAAACTGGTAGATCCGCGCGGATTTCTCGGATCCGCGCGGGACCCCCCTCCCTGGCGCGCGGAGCGCGCCAACGGCGGCGCCGGAGGCGCCGCCAGGAGAGTCCAGCGCCGATCCGAGAAATCTGCGCGGAACTCCGAGTTTTCATGTTTATGTCACTGTGCGTCTAGCCAATGACTCTCCCCGAACCGACCTCGATCTCGTGCCCTGGCTTATGTTGCTCCGATCGCACTCAGGGACCACATCCCAAGAATAACTTCGAGCACCCAGAAAAAAGTATCGAAACGGTGTCGAACGAGGGCCGGCTCCCAGGGCCCGACACGTGAAGACCCTCCACAGTTTCGGTACTCTCTTGGTGTTCGAAAGTCTTCCTGGCGACCCAGGCTAAAGTAGGTTGGAACATCATAAGTTAACGGGCGAAGAACGGTATATCATAAACTTTTTCGCCGTCGGGGACACCTGCCCCTGGGCGGCTGGAAAGCTTATACCCTCACGGTGGCACCGTAGGGGTATCAACTTTCCAGCCGCCCAGGGGCAGGTGCCCCCGACGGCGAAAAAGTTCATCTTATACCGCTCTTCGCTCGCCGAATATAAGCCCTGGCCCACCCGCGACACCTCTTGGGGGCGACGTCCGTCCTCGCGCGCCGGCTTCCCTCGGCCGCCCGCCCGCGGGCCCGCCCCGATATCTCGCCCCCGCCGGCCTCCTGCCGGGAAAAAGGAGAGAGCCGCCGAAACCCCCGCCGGCGCCGACGAGGCGCTGCGGCGAGCGGAGGGGGGGGGAGGGGGGAGGAGAAGGCCTCCTCCTGCCCAGCCTCCTCTCCTAAACTGCGCGGCGAGCGAGGGGGGGAGTGGGGAGGAGAAGGCCTTCTCCTTCCCAGCCTCCTCTCTCGTCTTCTCTCCTCCCTGGCCCCCTCTCCTAAACGGCGCGGCGAGCGAGGGGGGGAGCGTGGGGAGGAGAAGGCCTTCTCCTTCCCAGCCTCCCCTCTCGTCTTCTCTCCTTCCCGGCCCCCTCTCCGAAACGGCGCGGCGAGCGAGGGGGGCAGCGGGGAGGAGAAGGCCTCCGCAGCAGGCGGCGGGGCTGCTCCGAAGCCCCGGCGCCTCGTGGGATAAGTTCCCCCCTGTCTTCGGGGAAGGCCCCGGACACTTCTCCGGAGGGCCCGGGGGACTTCCGAGCCTTCTGGGGGGAGGCCCGCCCAGTCTCCTCCTCCTCCTCCTCCTCCTCCTCCTCCTCCTCCTTCCCCTCCTCCCCCTCCTCCTCCCCTCGCTCGCCGCCGGAAGGAGCAAGCGAAGGGGCGTCTCTAACCGAGGCGAGCCTCGGCTGCGCACAGCTTCCCCGACCCGAGTCTGAGGAAAGGCCCCAGAGGCCAGGGTCCCACACCCTCAGCCCATACAGTCAACCCGTATCGCAGGGATGCGCGGTAAGGAGGGATTGCAAAAAAACCCGAAGGATTGCAACAAAAACCCAAGGGTTTTTTTTGCAATCCTTCGTTCAAGGGTTTCTTTGCAATCCTTCGTTCAAGGAGGGTTTTTTTGCAATCCTTCGGGTCTTGGAGGCCCATGTGAAGGTTCTTTCAGACGAGGCTGGCCAACGAAAGTCGCTAAGGATGGGCCGAAGGGGCAGGGACGCAAAGGGTAGCCATGGGAAGGTTGCCCATCCTCACGATGCGGGTTGACTGTAGTGGGCCTCGCTTCGGCGTCGTGGCTGCACATGCTGTATGGAGCTGCTGGTGATGCTCCAAAAGAGATCCGACGCTGCGAGACAACGTCAAACACCGCGAAAAATCACGACCGGAGCCCCAAACCCCATCTTTGTGCACCATGTTTCGAACCGGATCGATATGTGATGGCCCGGGGCCCGATACTGGGCGGAAACATCGGGTATGAAAAAATTCCAACGCCCGGATCTCGGTGGCTTTCGGGCCACGACTCGGGCGTCTGGCAGCCGTTCACGCAGGCCTGGGGACCCCAGGGCGCCCTTCGGCGAGGCGCAGCTGCTGGAGAGAGTATCCCCAGGCTGGCAAGCCGCCGAGAACATATGACGGATTCCGGAAACCCTGCACCCAAAGATGTCTTCACCTCTTGGGGGCGCCTCTTTTACCTCCGTCGCCTTCCGCCGGCCTTCCGCCGGCCTTCCGCCGGCTTCCGCCGGCGGAGGCGGCCTCGCTCTACTTCCGCCGACCTTCCGCCGCCCTCCGCCGAGGAAGAGGTGGCAACTCTCGGGGGAAACACGCGAGCCCTAGCCCTACCCCCCACCCTCCCCCTCAGAAATCGTGGGGGGTAGGGGTAGGGGTCGCATGTGGCCCCCTAAGCTCTTCCGATCCTCGAAGGCGAAGCCCTCTTTGAAGCGCCCCGTACGACAACGCCCACAAACCTCAGAGAGCCTGGCCGCCCCGAGAGTCAACGTCGTGACTTTTTCAACGCGCGGTCCCCGGGAGTCTCGACCCATTCCCCGGGAGGCCCAAGAGGCCCTCAAGACGCCTCAAGAGGCCTCCGAGAGGTCGAGATCATCGATTCGCGAGATGTTTGAAAGGTTTTGGTGCTTTCGTCGATTCGTTTTTCCAGAGTTTTCATCATGAGTCGTTTTTGACGGTCCCGAGGCCTGGCGAGGGCCCAAACAGACGGTTAGGCAACTCGGTACGATTTTCAAGATCGGCCGATGAGGCCAGGAGGAAGAGCGTCGTCGGCAGCTTTCGAGCAAGGCGCGCAGCCTCGGCCCCAGGAGAGCAAGAGGAGGGCCCCACCAGGACATTGCAAACGGTGAAGGGCCAGGGTTCTGAACCATGGCACGGGCATCCGGGCCTGGGGATCCGGGTGGGGATCCGCTGGGGATCCCATGGGGATCCTACCTGATTTTACTGGATCCGACCTTCTGGACGGCTGAAGAGCTACGGTGTTTGGAGGGGATCCAATCCGACCAATTACCCTTCTATAGTATCAATTCAAGCCGAGGAAGAATCTGGGGGTCCGCGCGACGGCAAAGGCAGCGGGGGGCGGGGAGAAGGCAGCAGGCAGCGTCGCGTCGTCGTCGTCGTCGATGACGTCCGTCGTCGTCGTCGTCAGTCGATGTCGTCATCGTCGTCCGTGGTCATCGTCGTCGTCGACCTTCCGTCGTCGTCGTCGTCGTCGTGGCCGTCCATCGTCGTCCATCGTCGGCATCGTCGTCGCCTGCCGTCGTCGTCGTCGTCGTCGTCGTCGTCGTCGTCGTCGTCATTGTCGTCGTCGTCGTCGTCGCAGTCGTCGTCGTCGACATCGTCGTCGTCGTCGTCGCAGTGGTGCGTCTTCGTCGTGCGTCGTCGTCGTCGTCGTCGTCGTTCATCGTGCGAGGGCCTCGTCGGCGTCGTCGTCGTCCGTCGTCGTCGTCGAAGTCGCCGTCGTCGGTCGTCGTCGTCGTCGTCGTCGTCATCCGTCGTCGTCGTCGTCGTCGTCGACGTCTGTCAACGTCGTCGAAGTCGGCGTCGTCGTCATCGTCGTCGTCCTTGTCGTCGTCGTCGTCGCCGTCCATCGGCGTCGTCGTCGTAGTCGTCATCGTCATCGTCGTCGTCGTCGTCCGTCGTCGTCGTCGTCCGTCCGTCGTCGTCGTCCCTCCGTCGTCGTCCGTCCGTCGTCGTCGTCGTCGTCGTCCGTCGTCGACGTCGTCGTCCGTCGTCGCCGTGCCCGCCGTCGACGACGTCCGGCTTTCGTCGTCGTCGGCCTCGTCGTCGTCGTCCGTCGTCGTCGTCGGCGTCGTCGTCGTCGTCGCAGTCCGAGTCGTCGTCGTCGTCGTCCGTCGTCGTCGTCGTCGTCGTCGTCGTTGTCGGGGTCTGGGTCGTCGTCGTCGTCGTCGTCGTCGTCGATGTGTTCCGTCGTCGCCGTTGTCGGCCGTCGTCGTCGTCGTCGTCACTCGATGTCGTCAGCGTCGTCCGTCGACATCGCCGTCGTCATCGTCGTCATGGACGACGTCCGTCGTCGACGTCCGTCATCGTCGTCGTCGTCGTCGTCGTCACCGTCGTCGTCATCGTCGTCACCGTCATCATCGACGTCGTCGTCCGTTGCCGGCAAAGTCGTCCGTCGACGTCGTCCAGCTGTCGCCGTCGTCGTCGTCGTCATTGTCGTCGTCGTCGTGCGTCGTCGTCTCGCGACTTCGTCGTGCGTCGTCGTCGTCTTCGTCGTCATCGTGGTCGTCGACGTTCGTGGTGATCGTCGTCGTCAGTCGATTTGGTCATCGTCGTCGATCGTGGTCGTGGTCGTCCGCCTTTGAGCGTCACAGACGTCCGTCGCCGTGGGCGTCGTCGTCGCTGTCGTCGACGTCGTCGTCGCCGTCGTCGTCCGTCGTCGTCGTCGTCGTCATCGTCGTCGTTGACATCGTCGACGTCCGTCGTCGTCGTCGTCGTCGTCGTCGTCGTCGTCGTCGTCGTCGTCGTCGTCATCGTCGTCATCGTTCTGCTGTCGTCGTCGTGATCGTCGTAGTCCGTCGTGTCTGTCGTCGTCGTGGTCACAGTCGTCGTCGTCGTCAGCAGTCGTCGCCGTCGTCATCGTCGTCGTCGTCCGTCGTCGTCGTCGTCGTCGTCGTCCGCCGTCGTCGTCGTCGTCGTCGCCCGTCGTCGGCCATCGTCGTCGTCGCCGTCGTCATGTCGTGGTCCGTCGTCATTGTCGCAGTCCGTCGTCGTCGTCGTAGTGCGTCGTCATCGTCGTATCCGTCGTCGTCGTCGTCCGCCGTCGTCGTGCGTCTTCAACGTCAACTATCGTCGTCGTCGATGTCGTCCGTCGTCGTCGTCGTCTTCCGTCGCCGTCATCGTCGTCGTCCTCGTCGCCCGTCGTAGTCGTCGTCAATCGATGTCGTCATCGTCGTCGTTTTCCGTTATCGTTGTGGTCGCTGTCCGTCGTCGTCGTCGTCGTCGTCGTCATCCGTCGTCGCCGTCGTCCACGTCGTCGTCATTGTCGTTGCCGTCGTCGTCGTGCGTCCTCCTCGTCGACGTCGTCGCCGTCGTCGTCCGTCGTCGCCGTCGTCGTCTCCGTCGTCGTCGCCGGTGGTCGCCGTCGTCGTCGTCGCCGTCCGTCTTCGTCGTCGTCGCCTTCGCCGTCGTCAATCGATGTCGTCATCGTCGTCTGTCCTCGCCGTCGTCGTCCGTCCGTGTTCCATGGTCGTCGTCGCCGTCCGTCGTCGTCGTCGTCGTCGTCCTCCGTCGTCGTCGGCGTCGACATCGTCGCCCGCAATCGTCAGCGTCAGTCGTTGTCGTCCGGCTGTCGTCGTCGTCGTCCGTCGTCGAGGCCGTCGTCGACGTCGTCATTGTTGTCGTCGTTGTCGTCGTCCCTGCTTGTCGTCGTCGTCGTCGACGTTGTCGTCCGTTCTCGTCGTCGTCGGTAGTCGTCGTCCTTCAGTCGTCGTCATCGTCGTTGTCTGTCGTCTTCGTCGTCGTCATTGTCGTCGTCGTCCGTCGTCGCGGTCTTCGTCGTCGTCCGTCGTCCGTCGTCGTCGTCGTCGTCGTCGCCCATCGTCGTGGTCGTCGTCGTCGGCGTCGCCGTCGTCGTCGTCGTCGTCGCCGTCGTCGCCCTTAGTTGTCGTCGTCGTCGTCGTCGCCGTCCGTCGTCGGCGTCGTCGTCCTCGTCGTCGTCGTCGTCCATGGTCGTCGTCGTTCAGCCGTCGTCGTCGTCGTCGTCGTCGTCGTCGTCGTCCGTCGTCGTCCGTCGTCGTCGTCGTCGTCGTCGTGCGTCGTCATCGTCATATCCGTCGTCGTCGTCGTCGTCGTCGTGATTCATCGTCGCTATCGTCACCATCATCGTCGTCCTAATCATAATCTTTATCGTCCGTCCGTCGTAGTCGTCTATCGTCGTCGTCGTCGCCCTTAGTTGTCGTCGTCGTCGTCGCCGTCCGTCGTCGGCGTCGTCGTCCTCGTCGTCGTCGTCGTCCGTGGTCGTCGTCGTTCAGCCGTCGTCGTCGTCGTCGTCGTCGTCGTCGTCGTCGTCGTCGTCCGTCGTCGTCCGTCGTCGTCGTCGTCGTCGTGCGTCGTCGTCATCGTCATATCCGTCGTCGTCGTGATTCATCGTCGCTATCGTCACCATCATCGTCGTCCTAATCATAGTCTTCATCGTCCGTCCGTCGTAGTCGTCTATCGTCGTCGTCGTCGTCGTCAAACGTCGTCGTCGTCGGTCGTCGTCGTCGCCGTCCGTCGTCGTCGTCGTCGTCGTCGGTCGTCCAGGTCGTCTCCGTCGTCGTCTTTGTTGTCGTCCGTTGAAGTCATCGTCATCATCATTGTCGTCATCATATCTTTGTTGTCGTCCGTCCGTCGTCGACGTCGTCGTCGTCGATGTCGTCGTTGTCGTCGTCGTCGTCGTCCAAGTCGTCCGTCGTCGTCGTCCGTCGTCGTCGTCGCCGTCGTCCGTCCTTGCCGTCGTTGCCGTCGTCGTCCGTCGTCGTCGTCGTCGTCGTTGTCGGTGTCGTCGTCGTAATCGTCGTAGTCGTCGTCGTGGTCGTCCGTCGTCGTCATCGTCGTCGTCGCCGACCGTCGTCCATCGTCGTCATCGTCGTCGCGTCGCCGTCGTCCGTCGTCCATCGTCACCATCGTCGTCGTCGTCGTCGGCGGCGGCGGCGGCAGCGCTGCCGCCGCTCACCTTGACCTCGTCCTTACTCCCGGACTTGCCCTCGCAATCCGCTGCCACCCCGCTGTCGAGGGTGGCGGCCCGTTCCCCTCCCCTGGGATCTCTGGAAGGAGGAGGCAGAAGGAGCTTCACGTGAAGGCGTGCGCCCGGGAGGCGGCAGACCCTGGAGGGTTCTCCTTGTCTGGTGCAGGCGGCGGTGAGGTCCATGGCCGGTCCACGACTGGAGCCCCAGTCCCACCAGCTTCCCGACCCTGGATCTCGTATCCAAGAGTTCCTTACCCAACGCTCTCACGATACACCCTGCGAAATGCTTAAGAAATCATGGGTTAAGAAATTCATAGTCTCAGAAATTAAAGAAAACCCAGAACTTCTGTCAAAATCTTGGGATTTACATTGACAAGTTAAGAATAATCGAGACTCTGGACAAAAACTTAGGTTTTCTTAAGCATCGCCTAAGGTGTACTCACACGCTCTCGGAGGTCCGCGCGAATAGTTTCCCGCCCCGCGCCGGGCCACCCTCTCTCCGGCACGAGAGGGGCGCGCCGCGGCGCGGCGAGGCGCCGCCCAGGGGGTGCCAGCGCCGATGCATCCGCGCGGACCTGCGACAGCTGGCCCGCCAGTCGAGAGAAGCACGCGGAAACACTCAGGGCCTCCCAGATGAGGTCGGAGTAAAGTCGGGCATGTCCCTCTACAGGAGGAGTGTGTGAAAATAGTCACAAGACAATATGGTTTCCATGTTTCACTATTTTTGAAAGGCTGTTGAACATCTTGAGGCTATTTTTATTTTTCGTCCAAACCCCCTGTAGAGGGACAGGCCCGACCTAAGAGCAGATGGGGTCGAAGAATCTCGCCGCATCGGCGATACGTCGACGACGCATCGCCGATACATCGGCGATGCATCGGCGACGTCGGCATGGAGAACATAGGGCTCGACATCGAGCCGCATCGCCGATGCATCGCCGATGCATCGGCGATGCGGCGCGATCCTCCGACCCCATCTACTCCGACCCTACTTAGGAGGCCTGGAATAAAGTAGGAAGGTTGATGAAGCCGATTGGGTCCAGGCCCGCCCAGGGAGTAACAGAAGGCAGCGACAACAAAAAGCATGCCGACTGTTGAAGCAGGGAGGCGCTTGACGTGGACTGGGATCTGGGAAGCCAGGAATGCCTACTTCCAAAGACCGGCGTTTACAGTGCGGACGCGGCCGCAAGAAACCATGGCAAGAAACCCCTCCTCCTCCTCCTCCTCTCCTCTCACTCCTCCTCCTCTCCTCCTCCTCTCCCTCCTCCTCCCTCCTCCCTCCTCCCTCCTCCCTCCTCCTCCTCCTCCTCCTGCTCCCTGCTCCCTCCTCCTCCTCCTCCTCCTCTTCCTCCTCCTCCTCCTCCTCCTCCTCCTCCTCCTCCTCCTCCTAACCCTGACGACCCGCGCGAGATGTGCGACTGGGGGGAAGCCCAGGGCACACCGAGCGCAGCAGCTCCTTCCACGGCCGCGGGAAGTCACCGCGCAGCGCGCGGAGCGAAGAAATCCAGGGTACCCGACGAAAAGCATCTGGCTTTCTTGATGCGCGCCTCCATTGGAGGAGGAAGAGGAGAAGAAGGAGGAAGAGGAGGAGGAGGAGGAGGAGGAGGAAGAGGAGGAGGAGGAGGAGGAGGAGGAGGAGGAAGAGGACGAATGCGGGCGAATTGCTCTCAGGGGGCGGTCAGGAAGCGGGGCGTGCGCCCTGCGGGGGAAGCGGCGGAGTGGCGGGACACCTCTCGGATGAGCCATCACGGCCTCCCTCGCCCGCACGGACTCCATCGAGACCGAGGGGGTGGGCAGACGACGAGGAGGGCGAGGAGGACGAACGAGGAACAGGACGGGTGGAGAAAGGCGCAGAAGCCGGGCGGGGGAAGACGAGGAAGGAGAGATGCAGGGGAGGAAGAGGAGGGAGATGACAACGGCGGGGGAAGGAGGAGGAGGGAGAACGAGGAGGGAGGAGGGGAGGAGGAGGGAGGAGGGAGACCGAGGAGGGAGGAGGAGGGAAGAGGAGGGGAGGAAGAGGAGAAGAGGAGGGAGGAGGTGGAAGAGGAGGCCGAGGAGGGAGATGATGGCGAGGTAGACCTAGGGCGGTGGCCTGCCTCCCAGGGTGGCAGGTCCACGGACGACGGTGCAGTGGCGAGGGGGAGGGAGGGAGAGCAGGGAGGAAGATCGACGAGGGAGGCAGAGGAGCCGAGAAGGGGGAGGGGGAGGAGGAGCAGGAGGAGGGGGAGGGGGAGGAGGAGCAGGAGGAGGAGGAGGAGCAGGAGGAGGATGCTGGAGAAGGAGCGTTAGGAGCGTTTTCAGGAGGTTGGGAGGAAGGGAGGGGTAGGAGGTAGGAGGAGGAGGAAGGAGGAAAGGAGGAGGAGGAGAATGAGGAGGAGCGCATGTTCATCGGAGGAGGAGAGGAGGGGGGAATTGATGAGGAGGAGGAGGAGGAGGAGGAGGAGGAGGAGGAGGAGGAGGAGGAGGAGGAGGAGGAAGAGGAGGTCGAGGAAAAGGTGGAGGAGCAGGAGAAGCAAGGCACGAGCACAGAGAAGGACGAGGAGGAGAGCAAAGCGAGAGCAACAAGAAGGACAGGGAAGCGCAGCACGGAGGAGGAGGAGAATGGCGAGGAGGAAGAGGAGCATGGAGGGACAAGGTTCATGGAGGGGCATGTTGATTGTCTCGGTCTCCGGACGAGCCGATCCGCATCACTGAGGCGTCAAGGGGGAAGCCGGAAGCGCGAGCAGGGAGGACAACATAATACCGCCACCGCCATTGCCAGGACCTCTCCTGGGGTGCGACCTGGTGAGGACTCCGAGGCAAATCCAGCCGTGGCGACGAGGGCCCCCCAGGAGGCCCAAGGGATCAAGACGACGGCAGGGGCAACGGCAGCGGTACTGCCATCGGGCAACCAAGAGGACCTCTGCACAAAGAACGCAGGCGTTTTTCGGGCCGCCGCTGGCCTCGGCCACGCACAAAGTTCCCTACTTCAGTCCAAGGAACGGACGGCCCCCAAACCGAGGACTCCTCCTCCTCCTCCTCCTCCTCCTCCTCCTCCTCCTCCTCCTCCTCCTCCTCCTCCTCCTCCTCCTCCTCCTCCTCTTCCTCTTCTGCCTAGCGTGTCGCGGCGGCGGCCCCGGCGACACGCCATCCCCTGCAAGCGGATAGCGTGTCGCTCGGCTCCGCGGGGCGGGAAGCTGGGAACAAAAACTCGGGACACTGACGCCAAGTGGACCGCGTGTCGCGCCGAAGCGTGGTAGGCCAGAACTGGCGGCGCGGCGCGCCAAACCCAAACCCCTGGGAAGGTCTTTGCGTCAGCATCTTCGCTGCAAGTGTTCGACGTCGCAGAGAATCCAACCATCGCGAAAAATCACAACGGGAGCCCTGGACCCGATCTTTATACTTGTCGAGCCGAATCGGCATCTGGCATCTAGCATGGGGGAAACAAGTCCTGAGGGAAATGGGTCCTGGACCCTGGGGCCTTCCCCCAAGACCACTTCTTCATCCCGAATCGTTCTCTGACGGTCCCGGGGCCCGTGGAGGGCCCCGGGAGCCAGAAAACGGCGAAAAACCTCAGGACTCGTTTCCCTCAGGACCCGGTTCCCCCGTGGCGAGATATGTGATGGCCCTGGTTCGAGCCGGATTGATCGAGCCGGATTTTTCGGCCGCACCATGACCGCAGCGGTATCCGTCTCCTCTCCTCGAGCAGGGGATATGTCGGCTCCTATCCAAGGCTTCGTGGGGTTTTCGGCCAAACCCTGGGATATACGAGGGGTGACGTCCATTATCGATAGGGGTGCGTCCGAATAGCCCCCTTGGGGTGTATCCCAGGGTGTTCCTCCTTTTCTGAGCGGCTTCATTTTTCGTCGGGGAGTCAGGGGTTGGGAGAAAAAGTCGCCTGCAAACCTCCCCCCGGAGAAAGGAACCACGCCGGCGAAGGAAGGAACGAACGACGAGACCAGGAGGAGGAGGCGGAGGAGGAGGAGGCGGAGGAAGAGGGAGAGGAGGAGGAGAAGGAGGATGAGGAGGCGGAGGAGGACGACGACGACGAGGAGGGCTCAGGAGGCGGAGAAGGAGAAAGATGAGGAGGAGGAGGACGAGGAGGAGGAGGAGGAGGACGAGGAGGAGGACACGGAGGAGGATTTTGTTTTGATTTGCTCGCGGGTGATCGACCGCCGAACACTCCTGCCCGTGGCGCCGAGGCGACGAGCGATGGGCCCGAGGGGGGCCGAAAGAAACGAGGGACGGATACCCAGGACCCAGACGACGCCGAGCGAGGGCCACGACCGAAGAAAACAAGGGCACGAAAAAAACGAGGGCCCGAGTAAGTCAACGCCGTGCTGGAAAGGCCTGGGGGAGTTCAATTTAAACTCCTGTGCAGAGGGCTTCAGCACGCAGCCTCGACCTCCCTCAGGCTGCCAGCACGCAAAGAGAGACAAGACATATTCGAGAGGTACCTCTGAAGCCTGCCTTCTTATCTCACCATAAAATCTCCACAACCCGAACACGAGAGAGACCTGGATAGCCGACATACTCAGCGCAAGGGCGTGGAGGAGACGGGGAGGCTCAGGAAAATCATCAAGGAGGCGGCCTAAAGAGAGACTTGAGACATCCTCCCATCCACTCACATACGTGGTCGTCATCCCTCCCCCACCCGCAGCTACAGAGCACACAGCAGGAGGTGGAGGAAGGATCTGCCTCAGACCGCGCGTTTGCCGCGGTATCGAACGCGGTCGGACGCGTCGCAGGGCTCAGAGAGGCGGAACGAGTTCGGGGCGAACGTGAACGGGATCGCAGGGATCACGTAGTCGCCCGTCGCAAAGATGTTCGCGTCGTGGGTCGCCGTGCCGAGGGACCCGGATCCACTACCGCGGCCGTCAGGAATAGTGGCCGTGCAGAGGCACGGCTGGTAGATGGTAGCGGTGAACGTCGACATCACGTCGTAGGTGCCGACGCCATCACCCTGAGCATCGTCATCGTGGAGCCGATCTGCACGAACAGGAGATTCACCCAGTCGAACTTCGGAGGGAAGTGCGGCATCGCCGACACTATCAGCAGAGACCACACCATCGGCACGATGAGGAACTGGATGGACAGCTCCCAGGGCCTCCTCTGGAGGCGGTGATGTCGAAACCTTCGGTGAAGGGGCAGCCGACGTGGGAGCAGTCATCAATGTCGAAGTAGCCGTCAATGCAGGCGAAGAAAACAGTGAGGCCGAAGCCGCAGTCTTCAACGTAGCATCTGAAGGCTGTGACGCCGTAGCCTGCAAGCCCGTAGAACATGGCGTTCCGCCCACCTCCATCATCACCGAATCCAGGAAGCTGGTAGCGGAAACACACGTGACATGACGGGTCAGGTTGTAGGCGTGGCCCAGGCGGGCAAGCTTGTGCGCAGTGCCGGTTGTAATGCGACCAGCTCGGCGAAGAACACGACCCGCCTGCTCGAGACCTTCGAAGTGCGTGCCAGCAACTAACGAAAGCCGTCGGATCAACTCCCCATGAAGATCAGCAATGATCGTGTGTGGAGCAGCAGACATCACGGAGAGAATGGGGAAACCTTACAGGCGTGCCGCGTGCCAGTCGCTGGCAGGGCCAGCCACCTTGAGCCAAAAATGGCTACGGCCACACAGAGGAGGAGGACACGGAGGAGGAGGGGGAGGACGAGGAGGAGGGGGAGGAGGAGGAGGACAAGGAGGACGAGGACGAGGAGGAGGACACGGAGGAGGAGGAGGAGGACGAGGAGGAGGAGGAGGAGGAGGAGGAGGACGAGGAGCGAGGAAGACCACGGCACAGCCCATGCCGCTGTGCTTGTGGACCACGCAGTGCGCGCCCTTGCCGTCCACCGGCTGCTTGGACCCGTCGCCGCGGCGTTGGCGGGTCGGTGCGGCTCCGGCCGCGCTCCGCGCGAGCTCGTCCTCTGGCCACGGCTGCTTTTCATCGGAGGACGAGGGAGGTCTTCGGAGGACGAGGGAGGATGGACGAGGGGGGGGGGGGGATGGACGAGGGAGGATGGACGAGGGGGGGGGGTCTTCGGAGGACGAGGGAGGATGGACGAGGGGGGGGGAGGAGGAGGCAGCGACAGGAGGTCGACGAGGAGGGAGGAGGATCAAGCGGAGGACGACGGCGCTTCTCTTCTTCGAAGGGGGGGGGTCCTCGCGGAGGACGAGGGAGGAGGGACGAGGGAAATGGAGATGGCAACGGCGAGTTCGCGAAGCGAAACAAAAAATATTCTAAGGAGAGGTGCGTCCTCTGGCTCGTGGCTCCGACAACAGGAGGACCTGCGGCCAAAGACCACCTCCAATAGTCCTGCTTGAAACGCTGTTGGCGACCAGGCGAAGGAGGGAGGCGACGAATGGGGGAGGAGGAAGGCGACCAGAGGGATGATGCGGTGGATGGGGAAGGTGAGGGAGAGGGGGGAGGAGACTGCGGCGGAGGAGCAAGAGAGGAGGGCAGCAGGAGGAGGTGATGCGGCAGGACAAGCAGGAGCAGGATCAGGCGCTCTTCCTCGAACTCTTGGACAGTCTTCATCGCGCTGGGGACTGGCTCCGCCTTGCTCTTGCCCTTGCCCTTGTCCTTGCCCTTGTCCTTATCCTTGTCCTTACCCTTGTCCTTGCCACCGTCCTTCGACGATAGCATCGGGGGAAGGAGAGGGTAGGACAAGGAGGACGCGAGGAGGACGGAGGGAGCAGAAGGAGGACCTTGTTTATCGGCGGCTAGCCCAGGGGGAAGTGAGAAGGGGCGGGCCTTCTCAGAAGGCTCGGAAGTCCCCCGGCCTTTTGACAAGTGTTCCAAGCCTTCCCCGAGAAGGCACGAGGGCTTCTGAGAAGTCCCGCCGCCTTCTGAGGAGGCCTTTTCCTTCTCATCTCCCCCCCTCGCTCGCCGCGCAGTTCAGGAGAGGGGGCTGGGAAGGAGAGAAGCCGAGAGAGAGGACGAGGAGGACGGAGGGAGCAGAAGGACCTCGCTTGGGGGAGGGGGTGAGGGGACCGAGAGGGGACCAGGAAGGCGGCGGGCGCAGGAGGACCTCGTTTAGAGAGGGGGGGGGGAAGGCGAGAAGACGAGAGAGCACGAATTTGGACGCCCGAAATGGGTACCGAAAAAAAAATGGGTATTATGCCCAACAGCAAATGTTGTCCCAAACCAACAGCGGCCGCTGTTGGGCAGGCGGCCTCCTGTCTCGAATGGACACAGGCCGCGGCGGCGTGGAAAGCGAGCCCTGTTCAAACTGCACAAGATCCGCTGTTGGGCATTGTACCCATTCTTTCAGTACCCATTTCGTGCGTGCAGAACGAAGCGGTCCTTGCCGCTGTCCTTGCCCCGGCCTTTGCCGTCCTTCCACCAGGGCGCGTCCTCCCGGGCAGCTCGATCCCAAGCGCCCGGGACCAGCGAGGCTCGCCCGGCACAGTCCCGGGCCAGGGAGGGGGGAGGGATCTGGGGGAGAACGAGCCCCCATTCCTCCTCCTCCTCCTCCTCCTCCTCCGCCTCCTCCCTCCTCCTCTCCCAGCAAATCTTGATCCCCCCCTTTTCCCTGCACCCTACCGCGTCGTCGCGTCCTCCTCCTCCTCCTCCTTCTCGTCCCTCCTCCTCCTCCTCATTATCCTCCTCCTCCTCCTCTTCTTCCTCGTCCTCCTCCTCCT
>CAUYUJ010003283.1:51722-79222 GCA_963575745.1 Prorocentrum cordatum
ACTACTACTACTACTACTACTACTACTACTATTACGACGACTACTACTACGACTACTTCTTCTACTTTACTACTACTACTACTACTACTACTACTACTACTACTACTACTACTAACCAACTACTACGACTAATACTACATACTACTACTACTACTACTACTACTACTACCTACTACTAACTACTACTACTACTAACTGCTACTGCTACTGTTACTACTACTACTACTACTACTACTACTACTACTACTACTCCTACTACTACTACTACTACTACTACTACTACTACTACTACTTCTAATAATAATAAAACTACTACTATTACTACTACTACTACTACTACTTCTTCTTCTTCTCCTTCATTCTACTACTACTACTACTACTACTACTACTACTACTACTACTACTACTACTACTACTACTACTACTACTACTACTACTACTACTACTACTACTGCTACCATCACGACTACGACTACGACAGCGACTACGATTACGACTACTACTGAAGCCGCTGCTACTACTGCTGATTCTACTGCTACTGATACTAGGAGTGCGACTGCTACTGCTTCTACTATTACTCTGTCTCCCTCAATGTTTCTGGGGGTAGCTGTAATCTGGGGAGGGTACCAGTCGTCCGAGTGAGGGGTACCTGTAGGCTTGGGGGGGGGACCAGTAGTCCAAGCTGGGGTAACTGCAATTCGGCGGAATGGTTCCTGTAGTCCGGGGGGAGTACCTTCAATCGGCCTGTGGTCTGGGGAGGGTACCAGTCGTCCGAGTGAGGGGTACCTTTAGGCCTGGGGGGGGGTACCAGTAGTCCAAGGTGGGGTGCCTGCAATTCGGCGGAAGGGTACCTGTAGTCCGGGGGGAAAACCTTCAATCGGGGGGGGGACGCGCGTTCACGAGTCAACGCGCAAGTTGTGCTATGCGCGCGGGATTCCGCGCGCGTGATTGTAGTCTGCGGGGGGTACATGTAGTCCGGGGGGGTACCGGTAGTCCGGGAGGGGGTACTTGTAGTCTGGGGGGGCAGCTGTAGTCTGAAATAAGGGTACCTGCAGTCAGGGGAGAGGGTACCTGTAGTCCAAGGGGTACCTGTAATCCAGGGACCCAGAGTTACTCAGGAACACAGAGTAAGCACTACGATAACGACTGCGGCTACGGCTACGGCTACGGCTGCGACTACGACTACGACTACGACTACGACTGCGGCTACGACTACGACTACCACTACGACTACTACGGCGACGACGACGCAGACGGACGGACGGACGGACGACGACGGACGACGGACGACGACGACGACGACGACGACGAAAGGACGGACGGACGGACGACGGACGACGGACGACAGAAGACGGACCACGGACGACGGACGACGGACGACGGACGACTAACGACGACGACGAGAACGACGACGAAGAGGCGACGACGACGACTACTTTTACTACTAATTCTACGACTAGGATCGCGACTACGACTACAACTACGACAACGACTACGACTACGACTAAGACTACGACTACGGCTGCGACGATAGAGACGACAATGACTACTATTACTACAAGGACTAACTACTACTACTACTACTACTACTACTACTACTACTACTACTACTACTACTACTACTAGTACTAGCACTAGTACTACTACTACTACTACTACTACTACTACTACTACTACTACTACGACTACTGCGTTTTCGAATGCCATACTACTACTACTACTACTACTACTACTACTACTACTACTACTACTACTACTACTACTACTACTACTACTACCATTACTACTACAACATCTACTACTACTACTACAACAACTACTACTATTACTACTACTACTATCACTACTACTACTAATACTACTACTACTACTACTACTACTACTACTACTACTACTACTACTACTACTACTACTACTACTACTACTACTACTACTACTACTACTACTACTACTACTACTAACTACTACTACTACTACTACTACTACTACTACTACTACTACTACTACTACTACTACTACTACTACTACTACTACTACTACTACTACTACTACTACTACTACTACTACTTCTAATAATAAAACTACTTCTTTACTACTACTCCTGCGACTACTACTACTACTACTACTACTACTACTACTACTACTACTACTACTGCTACTACTACTACGACTACTACTGCTACTACTACTACTACTACTACTACTACTACTACTACTACTACTACTACTTCTACGACTACGCCTGCGACTACTACTGCGACTGCCACGATTACTACTACTACTATTACTACTACTCCTACCTTTATCAATACAACGACGATTACTACTACTACTACTACTACTACTACTACTACTACTACTACTACTACTACTACTACTACTACTACTACTACGACGGCCACAACTACTACTGCTACAACTACTGCTCTGATGACTATTGCTACTACCACTACGGGTACGACTACGGGTACTACTGCCACTACTACTACCACCCTTGCCACGACCAATACGAATACCTTTACTTCTACTTCTACTTCTACTTCTGTATGTACTTCTACTGGCACCTATACTTCTACTCCTAATACCACCCGGGCTCCTACTCCGACTGCCACTCGCACTCCTACAACGACGTATACTAGTAGTAGGAGTAGTCGTAGTACGAGGAGTATTAGTGGTAGTAGTAGTACTACTACTACTGCTACTACCGAAACCACCACCACTATCACTACCACGCCCACTACTACTAATACGATCACTATTACTACTAGCACTACAACGACTGCTACTACTACGACGACAACAATGACTACGCCCACGACTATGACTACTACTGATACTACTACTACTACTACTACTACTACTACTACTACTACTACTACTACTACTACTACTACTACTACTACTACTACTACTACTACGAAAACTACTACGACTACTATGACAACTACTACTACGACGGCGACTACTCCTACGATTACTAAGGCTACTACGGCTACTACTACGACTGCTACAGCTACAAATACGCCTACTACTACTACTACTACTAGTACTACCTCGAGTACTACCACTATTACTGCTGCTACGACTAAAGATGAGATCGCCGGCAACAGCTACAACAACTACTACTATTACAACAAAAACACGTAGTATTAGAAATAGTAGTAGTAGTAGTAGTAGTAGTAGTAATACTAGTAGTAGTAATAGTCGTAGTAGTAGTAGTAGTGTAGTAGTATAGTTGTAGTAACTACTATTGTTATTACTAACTACTACTACTACTCTACTACTACTACGTAACTACTACTACGATTACTACTACTAACTGACTACTACTACGACACTACTAAGACTACTAACTACTACTACTACTACTACGAACTAACTATACTCTGTCTCCTACACTGCTACTACTCCAGCGGCTACTACTACTACTACTACTACTACTCTACTAACTACTACTACTTACTAGCTACTACTACTATTACTACGACTACTACGACTACGACTACGACTACGACTACGACTACGCCTACTACGACGACGACTACTACTACTACTACTACTACTACTACTACTACTACTACTACTCCTACGCGTACTACTACTACGAAGACTACAGCTACTAACACAGCTACTACTAGTACTACTATTACAACCAGTCTACGACTACGATCATGCCTACTACGGCTAGTACTGCTACGGGCACTCGTACTAGAACCAGTACTACTACTACTACTACGACTAGTACTACTACTACTACTACTACTACTACTACTACTACTACTACTACTACTACTACTACTACTACTACCTACTACCTACAACTACTACTACTACTACTACGACTACTACTACTACTACTACTACTACTACTACTACTACTACTACTACTACTACTACTACTACTACTACTACTACTACTACACTACTACTACTACTACTACTACTACTACTACTACTACTACTACTACTACTACTACTACTACTACTACTACTACTACTACTACTACTACTACTACTACTACTACTACTACTACTACTACTACTACTACTACTACTACTACTACTACTACTACTACTACTACTACTACCACGATGACTACCACTACTTCTACTACTTTCCCCCCTCTTTCCCGCCCATTTCCCTGCTCAAATTTCTCGCTCCTCCTCCCCCTGCTTCATCTCCCCCTCTTCCTCCCCCTCCTCTTCCCCGACTTTCTCACTCCCCCCTCCTCCAGCTCCTCCCTCAGCCTCCTCCTCCTCCGCCTCCTCCTCCTTCGCCCCCTCTAACTTTTCCCCGACACGGACAGATTTGGTTTGCGATGCGGCTGGGGAATATCCAAACCCTGACGGCTGACCTGGAGACGTCCCTGCGACCGCACGACCTTGTCCAAACTGTCCGCGGTTTTCGATTTCTCGCTGCCTCTGTGTCGATCGAGCCCGTCACGCCTTCGTTCCTATGGCCTGCTCTCCTAGAGGGGGCCACGGTGTATCGAGCGTCGGCCAATACATTTTCTGCACCAGTTGCAGCGCAAACTCTCGGGACAATGCCCAGCTTTTGGCCCAGCCTTGCCGAGGCAGGGTCCCAGCTAAGACCCACCCCCGCCTTGATAGGCTCTGGGCTGGCATGGACCCGCGGACTGTGGCTCTTCTGCAGCCCGCGTCCCGGGGTCAGCTGAGGCTCGTTTATGCGGTGAGGTTGTCCTCGACGCCAAGTGCGGCGGTCTGTGGGTGGAGAGCGACCACGTTGAGGGAGGCGGCTGGCTTCCCGCGCGACGCCTTCGGGGACTCTTTTGGGGGGCCTCGCGGGGGCGGACACATACAGCATAATCCGCTGCCGACGGTCACTTAAGGTCGACTGCGGAAGCCCCTGGGTTTCGACTTCTCTTTCAGGCACAGCACTGCTTTGTGCTGGCACTCCTCGTGCTTGCGTGGATGCTCCGGGAGCTTTCATGTCCCTTTCTCGGGCTTTCGCTGGAGTCTGCCCGCGTCGCTCCCAGCACGTTCTCGGCCGCGCCTGGATAGACCTCCTCCCTCGGGAGAAAGTGGAAATGGGGGGATGGGGGTGGGGAGGCAAGCTATCAGCTCGTCTTGCGCCCATCCTCTCTCTCTCTCTCTTTTTCTATATCTCTCTCTCTCTCTCTCTTTATGTGTTTGTTTGTTAGTTGTTTTTCTTATTCCTCTCTATATATATATATATATATACAGATACGCGTGAAAACACATGTGAATATTCATACGTGTATATCTCCATATATGTGTGTATAAATGTAGATATACATGTATATGTGTGTTTCCCTGTTTCTTTTAAATATTCGAACTCATTGCCCCGTTGTGCTCCCGTCGTTGGGGAGGAGAGGGAGAAAGGACGATGGGAGGATCAAGGAGGATGAAGGAAGGCGGAAGACGGAGAAAATGGGGAGGTAGGTGGGGGGGAGGGAAGATTGAGAAAAGGGGATGGATGACGCAGAAGGCAGGAGGGAGGACTGAGGAGGGCAAGGGGCGAAGGGGAGCTTGACAAGGGGAGGGCGCGGGGAGCCAACCAGCATGAGGAAAGAAGGGGACGCAGCACGCAGGAGGGAACAACGCACGCGTGGTGCGCGCTGCCACTCCATGCCGGGCCTGGCGAGCTGTCTGCCAAAAACCGCCAGGCTGGGACCGCCGGTCAACAAAAAGCGTACACGACCAAGTGCCGCCGCACGCGCCGGGGCGGGCCTTCGACTGAGGGCCGCCAGCTGTGTCACGCGGAGGCTAGAGGCCTCCTAGATGGGGTCGGAGGATTGCGCCGTATCAGCGATGCATCGGCATCGGCGATGCACCGGCGATGCATCGGCGAGGTCGGCGATGCATCGGCGACGACCGCGTGAGGAAAATCGGGTTCCGCATCGAGCCGCATCGCCGGTGCATCGACGATCCGGTGCAATCCTCCGACCCCACCTGCCCGGACCCCAGGTGGGAGGCCTAGAGAGGCGGAGGAGGGAGCAGAGGAGGGAGACACGGGATTCGCACACGGCATCGGTGCGAGGCCAGAACGCATACACCTCCACGGCCTGGGGAACCGATCTCCCAGGACCCCAGGGGGCGGCGTATATGGATGTACTCGAGCCCCATGGGGGGGCCAGGTGTACCAATTCCCACCGCCTCCCGAAGTCCAAGAAGGTCGGGCTCCTTAAGCGGTGGGCACGTGCAAATCCCAGCCTCGGCACAAGCAGAGGCTTCACGAGTGCCCGTGCGGATTTCTTGAGTCGGCGCCAGACCGCCCGCGCTCCGCGCGAAAACTTACCTCCCAAAGAGGCTTGCACTGATGGTTGTCGCGCTTACCCTCCCAAGGGTACTACTACTACTACTACTACTACTACTACTACTACTACTACTACTACTACTACTACTACTACTACTACTACTACTACTACTACTACTACTACTACTACTACTACTACTACTACTACTACTACTACTACTACTACTACTACTACTACTACTACTACTACTACTACTACTACTACTACTACTACTACTACTACTACTACTACTACTACTACGACTACTACTACTACTACTACTACTACTACTACTACTACTACTACTACTACTACTACTACTACTACTACTACTACTACTACTACTACTACTACTACTACTACTACTACTACTACGACTACTACTACTACTACTACTACTACTACTACTACTACTACTACTACTACTACTACTACTACTACTACTACTACTACTACTACGGCTACTACTACAACGACTCCTCTACTATTACCGATCTTACCACCACTACTACCACTACTACGACTACGACTACGATTGCGACTACTACGACTGCTACTACTACTACTGCTACTACTACTACTACTACTACTGCTACTGCTGCTGCTACTACTACTACCACTAATAATAATAATGCAACCACGACTACTACTACTACTGCTACTACTACTACTACTACTACTACTACTACTACTACTACTACTACTACTACTACGACGACGACGACGACGACAACTACAAAGACTACTTTAATATAGCGACTGCTACTCGCATCGCGACTATTGCTACGACGACAACGGCAAGTACTACTACGACTATTACGACTACCTCTGCTACGGCTACACGATTACGACTGCTGCTACTACTACTACTACTACTACTACTACTACTGCTGCTGCTGCTGCCACTACGACTACGACTACTACTACTACTACTACTTACTACTACTCTACTACTTTTTACTACTACTACATACTACTACTACTACTTCTACTACTACTAAGCTCGGCCTTTATTACTACTGCTACAACGCTACAAACTACCTCTCCTCCTACCCTACACTACTACTACTTACTTTTACTACTACTGCTAACTTATGTCGCGCCGTTATGCTCGACTACTACTACTTACTACTACTAGGGACTACGGCTGCGGATTATTACTGCGAACTGCCACGGCTACTACTACTATACTACTACTAATATTGATACTATTAACTCCTACTACTACTACTATACTCTACTACTACTACTACTACTACTTACTCCTTACTCCTACTCACTATTTTGCTACTACTACTACTAGTACTACTACTTATATTTATACTACTACTACTACTACTACTACTTCTACTTCTACTACTACTACTACTACTACTACTACTACTACTACTACTACTATTACTACTACTACCACTACTGCTAATAATCCTACCTTCACCAATACGACCACTACTGCTACTACGAGCGCCACTACCACTACTGCTACTACTACTGCTCTGATTACTTTTATTACTACCACTACGGGTACTACTACGGGTACGAGTGCTCCTACTCTCACCACTCTTGTAACGACCAGTACGGATACTTCTACGTATACTTCTACGTATACTTCTGTTTGTAGTTCCACGTGTACTCATACTACTACTCCTAGTACGACCCCGACTTCTACTCCAACAGCCACTCCCACTCGCACAACGACGTATACTAGCGGTAGGAGTAGTGATAGTGGTAGTACTAGTAGCAAAAGTAATTATACTACTACTGCTACTACTACTACTACCACTACCACTATCACTACAACCCCCACTACTACTAATACTATTATTACTACTACTACTACGACTACTACGACTACTACTACTACGACGACAACAACGACTGCGCCTACGGCTATGACTACTACTACTACTACTACTACTACTACTACTACTACTACTACTACTACTACTACTACTACTACTACTACTACTACTACTCTCTACTACTACTACTACTACTACTACTACTACTACTACTACTACTACTACTACTACTACTACTACTACTACTACTACTACTACTACGACTACGAGAACTACTACGTCAACGACTGCAATGACTACTACGACGACTACTCGTACGATTACTACGACTACTGCGACTACTACTACGACTGCTGCAGCTACAACAACAACTACTACTACTACTACTACTACTACTACTACTACTACTACTACTACTACGACGGCTACTATTACTACTGCTGCTACTACTAAAGATAAGATCGCCGAGAACAGCTACAACAACAACTACTACTACAACAACAACTAGTAGTAGTAGTACTACTACTACGACTACGGCTACTCTTTTTCCTTCTACTACTACTACTACTACCACGACTACTACTACTACTACTACTACCACTACTACTACTACTACTACTACTACTACTACTACTACTACTACTACTACTACTACTACTTCTACTACTACTACTACTACTACTACTACTACTACTACTACTACTACTACTACTACTACTACTACTACTACTACTACTACTACTACTACTTAACAACTATACTACTACTACTACTACTACTACTACTACTACTACTGGTACTGCTACTACTACTACTACCATACTACTACTACTACTAATAACTTACTACTACTACTACTACTACTACTACTAACTACTACTACTACTACTACTACTACTACTACTACTACTACTACTACTACTACGACTACTACTACTACTACTACTACTACTACTACTACTACTACTACTACTACTACTACTACGGCTAGCACTACTATGACAACTACAATTACGAACGCAGCTACTACTAGTAGTAGTACTACTACGAGTAGATGGCACCACACATACAGATGGGGTGCACCACGCAGATTGCACCACGTAGATTGCGCCACACATGTTGCATCACCTAGATTCTCCTTTCTAAAAAGAGAATAGACTCTACCCCCCGGCGTTATCGCCACCCCTCTCGGGTATGTAAATCACATATGATTCTGACCACATCTCCATCGTAAAATTGAAACCGCAGTGTCCCAGGCCAACAGGTATCCCCCCCTGAGGGTCCCTTGTAAGAAACACTATGCGGTGACATCCTTTGTTATAACATAACACTTTTTCGCGAATCCCTTGCAGAAAATGGGACGAAGTGCACACGCGCGCGTCGTCGCGCACGCATGCCGAAATCCTTCAAAAACCTGCGGTGCCAGAAGGATTTCGCAATCGAGTTCCCCAAAAAACATACAAACATACAGGGTTTCGCAACACTGATTTGCTAAAAAAGCTTACGCGCGAGCTCATGCGAAATCTTGAGAAAACCAATGGTTTTTCAAGATTGCCACAACAGGCTACCAGACGGGCGTCGCGCGCGCGCATGTCGAAATCTGTCGAACGCCCTTGCGCGTTTGCCGTCGCGAGAACCCTCTGCAACAAATGAGACGAAGTGCAGACGCGCGCGTCGTCGCGCGCGTGCGCCGAAATCCTTCAAAACCCATCGGTTTCGGAAGGATTTCAAAATCGCGCGTCCAAAAAACTTACAAAAACACAAGGTTTCGCAACACGGATTTTCAACAAAAGCGTGCGCGCGCGCTCTTGCGGCGTCGTCGTCGTCGTCGTCGCCGTCCTCCCTCCTCCCGCGTCGTCGTCGTCGTCGTCGCCTACGTCGTCCTGTGTCTTTTTTCGTGTTCGTCGTCGTCGTCCTCTTTGGCGTCGTGGTCGTTTCCGTCGTCGTTGTCGCCGTGGTCGTCCTTCCTCCTCCTCCCTCGTCGTCGTCGTCGTCCGTCGTCGGCGTCTCGTCGTCGTCCCTCCTATTTCGTCGCCGTCGTCGTCGTCGTCGTCGTTGTCGTCGTCTTCCCTCCTCCCTCGTCGTTGTCGTCGTCGGCGTCGCCGTCCTTCCTCCTTCTTCGTCGTTCGCGTCGTCGCCGTCCTCCCTCCTCCCTCGTCGTTGTCGTCGTTGTCGCCGTCGTCGTCCTTCCTCCTCCCTCGTCATCGCCTTCGTTGGCGTCGTCGTCGTCGTCTTCGTCGTCGCCGGCGTCGGCAATGTCGTCGTCGTCGAAGTCGTCGGAGACGTCGTCGGTGTCGTCGTAGTCGTTGTCGTCGGTGTCGTCGTAGTCGGTCTTGAGAGGTTTTGCAAACCAAGCTGCGGGTGGATGGGTGGGATGCTTGCGCGAGCAGTGGAGATGACGACTTCAAGCTCTACAAGATAAGTTGCACCGCGTAGCTCGCACATCCCCAGTGCGTCAGCCGAGCAGTTGGGGCCCACGCTGGCACACACATGTGCTGATGCCGCCTCTGCCCGTCGGAGGAACGCCGAGGACAACCTGCAGACCTCGACGTCGCCGCAGGCATCGCGACGGCCGCTGTTCTGCGTCTTCGATCTCTGGAGGCCGCTCCCCAGCCCTCCCAGAGAGCCGCCCCAAGAACGGCTCAGGACGAAGAGCCAGCCCCGGGGAAGTGGTCGAGGCCACCCGGGGTTC
The DNA here is from genome assembly GCA_963575745.1 of Prorocentrum cordatum. NCBI lineage: Eukaryota > Dinophyceae > Prorocentrales > Prorocentraceae > Prorocentrum > Prorocentrum cordatum. The sequence continues at coordinate 62,495 of CAUYUJ010003283.1, forward strand.
CCGCCACCGGAGCAGCTGCGACGTCAGAGGAGAGTGGAGAGAGGATGCTGACACACTCGTTGTGGGAATACCGCGCACTCGCTGCTGGCTATCTACAGGCGGCCCGGCTCGTGTTGTACGAGCACACGGGCGCGCCAAAGGAACAAGACACTCACGGCGCAGCCCCGGACCAAAACATCGGCCAGGTCCTCACGTGCGGAGCTGCCTGCTCTGCTCGGAGACGCCACGGGGTCTCAGACCAGGAGGTCCATCTTTTGCGCTGGTGCGAAGTACTTTTGCACCGTGTTCCCGAGAAACTCCTCGGTGAACCTGAGGTGATTCCCCGGAGTGGTGTAAGTGTCGATCTTCTTCTCCGCGTCCAAGCTCTTAAGGCCGAACCAGTCTTCGGTGTACCAAGGTGCATCTTGCATCGCGACCAGCTCGGTCCTAGAGCCATCGCGAAAATAACCAAAATGCTCGCTCTCCTTAGGATGGACCATCGTGTCGTCCTCCGCCATCACCAACACTAACTTTTCCAGGGATTTGAAATTGTCGGAATAGGTTGAGTTTTCATGACCCTTCACCTCGTTGTTGATGTAGGGGAGGAAGTGACCCTTCTTGCGGTATTCGTCCAGATTCTCTGCATCTCTGAAGTAGTTTGCCTGAGCGAGGTGGCCCTGCACGTAGCTAGAGTACACACCAAGGTGCGACACCACGGCATCGATACCTCTGCAAAACAAGCCAAGTCCCGTCACGTTCATCGGGCACTGTGGCAGGCCGCTCACCCCCATCAGTACACCGTGCATCGAAACAAACTTCTTCACAGGTGGGTCATTGTAGCGGTGGATGTACCCACGAATCACCGCGGAGATGGAGGGAGGAGGAGGAGGAGAAGGAAGATACGGAGGAAGGATGAGGAGCAGCAGGAGGAGTGCAAGTGGCTCTTGAAGCAGGGAGGAAGAGGGGAATGGGGGAGGAGGTGGATGCATCCATGGATCACCGCGTTCCCCTGAGAGAACCCGATGGCGTTGAAGCCCCCGGAGAGCTTGGCGTCGGCCCGGACGACGCGAGCAAACTGGTCCACCTGGTCCCCCTCTCCTGCTGTTCCTCGTCCTCCTCCTCATCCCTCTCCGCCTCTGCCGACAGCCTGCTCCTCCTCCAACTCCTACCTGTCATCCTCCTCACCCTGGTCCTCGTGCTGTTCCTTCCTCCCCTTCTTCTCGTTCCTTTTCCCGCAAGCTGCCTCACACATATTCGACTTCAAGGAAGCGGAGGACGAGGCTGAACGATGGAGAGGAGGAGGAAGACGAGGCCGAGGTAGAAGCAACGACCTACAGCATCGGTAGCCATCCTTCATTGCATCGGCCTTGCAGACGTGCTGCAGCGGATTTCTGCGTGGATTTCTGCCCGAAGCGGCGCGTGAAAAACGGAGTGAATTTCGCGTGGATGTTGGGGGGTCTTCTTTCCTGGCCCAAACAAATCCGCACGAAACTCACCTCGAAATCCAGAGCAAGATTCTCCAAGACTCTCTGGGCCCACCCGATCGTTTTCCGAACGAAATCCGCTCTGCGGTGTTGGCGCCATGAGCAATCCTGAGGTCCCGACACTCGGAGGTGGCCGAAAAACGTCAGAGCCTCCACGTGTCGGCGGGAGAAATGCCGAGGTGGAAGCAACGACCTACAGCATCGGCAGCAATCCTGAAGTTTGGCGGCGGCGCGCACAGGGGGGTGGAGGGAAGGGGGGAGGGCTTCTTAGAAGGAGGCTGCTTCTTAGAAGGAGCCGGCCTCACATCTACAGATCAGGCCCGCGCCTTCTGAGAAGCAGGGGTGCGTCTAAGAAGCCTTCCCCCCTCCCCCCACCCCCCTTTGCGCGTGGCTGAGAAGTCCCGACCCTCGGAGGTGGCCGAAAAACGTCAGAGCCTCCACGCGTCTGCCGGAGAACTGCTCTGGGCCCAGACGCCTCGGGGGGGTCGCACGGCGCAGTCGACTTTCGCGCCGCCAGGCGGGGGGGGGGAATATGAAGGCAGGGAGGGAGGCAGGGAGGAAAGGCGCAGGAGGAAGAGAGGGAGGAGGGAGAAAGAGAGGAAGAGAGGGAGGAAGAGGGGGAGGAACAGAGGGGGCGGGGAGGAAAAAGGGAGGAAGAGGGGGAGGAACGGGACAGGGAAAGAGGGAGGCGCGAAACGCGCGGGAGCGGGGCAGCAACGCCAACCGCAGCCCAGCAGCTGTCATCGCGCACGCGAGAAGGCGAGCCTGCACAATCGGTCGACACCTGCACCCAGCAAACGCACTCGGCAAAATCACACTAGCCGTTGTACTTCGGGAGCGGTCAAGAAAGGGGGTGTCGAAGAGGGGGGAGTGCAAATCATGGCCGGCGGCATGTGCGCGGCCCAGCGGGGGGGCTGGGGACGTATTGAAATAAGAAGAGGGGCCATGAATCTGGGGAGATATCCGTGAAATCTGGTGAGATATCATGGCCCCCGCCATGATATCCCCCCCCCCCCTGGTCATCACCCCCCTCTTTGCCGCCCCCGATGTACTGCCGGTGGCGCCGCCTCCCAGCCGAAGGGCAGCGGGGGCTCCTCGAGCGAGCGCGGGCCCGGGAAACGAAGGAACGGGGCGAGGAAGAGGGGGAACGGGGGGGAGCAGCCGAGAACCCGGAGGCGGAGGAGACCAGCGAGCTGGCTCCTCATCTTTCTTCTCCTCCTCCTCCTCCAATCCTCCTCCTCCTCCTCCTCCTCCTCCTCCTCCTCCTCCTCCTCTTTCTCCTCCTCCTCCAATCCTCCTCCTCATCCTCCTCATCATCGTCGGCCTCCTCCTCTCTCCCCACTCTCTGCCCCCTCCTCCCACCTCATCCTCCTTGCTCGTGCCTGGCCCAAACTCCCCCCCCAAACGCTTTCTCACTCCCGCTCGTCCGCCTCGTCGTCCATCACCATGGAGAAGCCGTTCATCTGGTCCTCCTGGTCGCAGTTGGCCAGCTGGGTCTTGTTCGAGCACAGCGCCACGCTGGCCACGTAGGCGCTCGCCTGAGACGAGGGGTCGGTGGGCGGGATCTGCGCATGGCTGCACGGGTCTATCCCAACTCGCCCACCACATCGGGCTCCTCAGGGCCTAGCCATCATAACGATCAACATCATCATCATCATCATCACCACCACCACCACCACCACCACCATCATCATCATCATCATCATCATCATCATCATCATCATCATCATCATCATCATCATCATCATCATCATCATCATCATCATCATCATCATCATCATCATCATCATCATCATCATCATCATCATCATCATCATCATCATCATCATCATCATCATCATTCATCATCATCATCATCATCATCATCATCATCATCATCATCATCATCATCATCATCATCATCATCATCATCATCATCATCATCATCATCATCATCATCATCATCATCATCATCATCATCATCATCATCATCATCATCATCATCATCATCATCATCATCATCATCATCATCATCATCATCATCATCATCATCATCATCATCATCATCATCATCATCATCATCATCATCATCATCATCATCATCATCATCATCATCATCAGCATCATCATTATCATCACAATCAGCATCAACATCAGCATCAGCATCATCATGATCATCATCATCAGCACCACCACCACCACCACTATCGTCCTCATCATCAGCAGCATCACCATCATCATCATCACCACCATCACCATCACCATCACCATCATCATCATCATCACCATCATCATCATCATCATCATCATCATCATCATCACCACCAGCACCAGCTTCATCCTCATCAGAATCGTCAGCAGCAGCATCATCACCGCCACCATCACCCTTACCATCACCATCATCATACTCAACCGCATCATCATTATCATCATCAACATCACCAGCATCATCATCAGCATCAACATCATCATCACCATCAGCATCGCCATCACCATAATGACGAACAACATCATCATCAGCATCATCATAACAAGCAACATCAGCATCAGCATCATCATCACCATCACCACCACCACTATCATCATAATCATCATAATCATCATCAAGATCATCGCCATCAGCTTCGACACCGTCATCATCACCATCGCCATCATCAGCAGCAGTATCATCAGCATCATCCTCTTCATCCTCGTCCTCATCCTCCTATTCCTACACCTACCCCTCCCCCGCTATCGTCGAACCCTCCTTCTACTCCCCTCCCTCCGACGTCGTCATCGGCGTCCCCGCCGCCGCCGCCCTCGCCGTCGCCGCAGCCGCCGCCGTCGGCGTCGTCGTCGTCGCCGTCGTCGTCATCGTCGTCGTGGTCGTGGTCGTCCTTGTAGTCGTCGACTTCGTCCTCGTACTCGTCGCCCTCGTCGTCCAAGTCGTCTTCGTCGTCGTCGCCTCCTCGTCGTCGTCGTGGGACCCGAGGGTGGGGGGTAGGGGGCAGTGATGAGGATGTGACCCTCGACTTCGACGTCGGCGCGCGGAGACCATGACGACGTGCCCAGCAGCGCTGGCCAGCAAGCACTGCGAAGGACCAGTGCGGCGAGGGCGATGCCGGGGAGGGAGAGAGAATGAGAGAGGGGAAGCACAGAGGAGCACAGAACTGCACAGACAGAAACTTCTGGCGCTCCACGCGCATTCATGGACCCCCCCTCCCCGGCGCGCGGAGCGCGCCACGGGCGGCGCCGGACGCCTTGTCGGAGGGCTCCAGCGCCGATCCAAGAAAATCGCGCGGACCTCCGAAAGTTCATGTGGCTGGCTCCGAACACGACGACCCGAAAAATGTGGACGTCCCGCTCACACTTCCCCGCGCCTTCCGCTGGCCGCCCCGCGCGGATTCATGCAATCCCCCCCTCCCCGGCGCGCGGGGCGCGCGCCAGGGGCGGCGCCGGACGCGCCGCCCCGGGGGGGCCCAACGTCGATCCGAGGAAGGTCAGGCACGGCGCTCCGAGAGAGCATCTTTATGCCGCTCTCTGCTCCTCGCGTCCGCCCTCGTCGTCGTCTTTATGCCGCTCTTTGCTCCTCGCGTCCGCCCCCGTCCTCCCTGCACTCCCGCCGCCCTCCGCCGGCCTTTGCGCCCGCGCGCCCGCCGCCGCCTGCACTCCGCCGCCCTCCGCCGAGGGCGACCCTTGGCGGCGCCGACGGCGGGGCCCTCTCGGACCAAAGCGTGTTGACGTCCCACCCCTGCTTTTAAGTCGGATTTTCGACGAAACAAAAAAAACAACAAATACCCCAAAAAGGTCAAAGAAATATTCAAAACATAATCCCCAGACTATTTTTGGACTACGTTTTCATTATTTTTGGGTGTCTTTTTTCGTTTTTCGCCGAAAATCCCCCTGTAGGGGGGCCCGACTTAACCCTACTTCCGCCGCCTTCCGCTGGCCGTCCGGCGCACCCGCCGCCGTCTTGCTGCCGCCGCCCGCCCTCCGCCCCGAGGGCGAGGCGGCGCCCGAAGGCGAGGCCCTTCACGGAACTCCCCGCGCGCACGTCGCCACCGCTGCGGGCCGCTTCTTGCCTGCACCGCGAGGGAGCCCCGAGCCCCGATCCCCGCCTCCCTTCCGCCCCCCCCCCCTCCATTCCCCCTCTCCTCCTCGCATCTCCTCCCTTCTCCTCCCTCCCCCGTCCCTCCCCCCCCCTCCCTCCCCGCCCATCTCCCCCTCCCCCCCCCCACCCCCCATCCCTTCCCCCTCTCCCCCTCCCCTCCTCTCATCCCCTTCCTCCTCTCATCCCTTCCCTCCTCCCCCCTCTCTTCGCGTCACTCCTCCGCTCCCCCTCCTCCCTCCTCTCTGCTCCTCGCTCGAGCTGCGCTCCTCTCGCCTGCGGCCGGTCGCGAGCTGCGGCGGGAGCGGGAGGCGCCGGCGGGTCGCCTTCTGGGCGATGAGCTTGCGCAGGGGCACCATGCCCATCGGGTTGTTCGCGAAGTCGCCCATCCCGTGCATCATCACAACGGGGGTCCCGCTCTCGCCCGACTGGTGGGGGGGGTGGAGGAGGAACAGAGGTGAGAGGGGAGGGGAGGAGGGAGACACGAAGCAGCGAGTGGGGAAGAAACGAAGCAGCGAGGGGGGGGGTAACGAAGTAGCGAGCGGTGGGGTGGGAGCAACGAAGTAGGGGGGTGGGTGGGGGGCTGGAGGGGGGAGAAACGAAATAGCGAGGGGGGGGCGGAACGACGTGGCCGTGGGGGCAGAAGGATGGGGCGTGCCGAGGGGGAGAACGGAGGACGAGGTGGATACTGATAAGGCAAGAAGAGAATGGGGAGGGGAAAGCGGAGGGAGGGGGACAAGCACGAGGGGGAGGATAAGGGGAAGAAGATAATGAGCAGCAGGGGAGAAGATGGAACACATATACCAGACACATGTTGCAGGAGGAGGGTGTCCAACAAAGGGGCAGAAGTATTGGCCCGAGGGAGGAGAAGGGAGCAGGAGGGGGAGGGAACGACGAGGTAAGACAAAGGCAGGATGAGGCAGCAGGGTTGAGACGTACGTAGGGGCTGGAGCATGGAATGCTTAGAGACCATAGAGCGATGGAGTGCTGAAGGAGGAGGGAGGCGGGAGAGGGCAAATGAGGAGAAATAGTGACGTAGGAGGATGGCAGACGCATGATGGAGGAAGGAAGAAGAACATCAGTGAGACAAGCGGCTAACATCCAGCAGAAATGCCGTGCACAGCGCCGCAGTGGAGGCCAAGCTCTGGCCTCGCGGCCCCACGCGCAACAGGTCGCTCTCGATGCCGATCGCCCTGCGCGCTTGCTGCCACATCAGGGGACGGCGCTGCTGGGGAAGCCAAAAGGTACCGATGCCGCTGCTCCCCAGACCTCTCCTGGGGTGCGTTCTGACCAGGATTGGGGGGAGAATCCAGCGGTGGCGACGAGGGCCTCCCAGGAGTCCCAAAAAGGGGGAAACGAGGGAGTGGTAGCGGTATGGGCACCTTTTCCTCCTCTGAGCTGCTGCCCCGTCGCCAGGCAGCTTCTCCAGGGCGCGCCCCAAGCGCGCGCCCGGGCTCCGAAGTCCGCGCCGCGGCGCGACGGCCCTCCCCCGCGGTCGAGCTCGCAGAGCGCGCAGGCCTTGGCTCTGACGCACGCCGTCGCCGTCGCTGTGCTCTCCGCCGTGTCGCACACTCGTCTCGCGAAGCGCGTGGCTCTCTTGTGTGGCCACAAGGCGGGGTCGAGCTGACCCCCCCCACACACACCTGCACACTTGTTTGGCGTCGCGGCTGTGCGCGCAGCGACGGGGCGCAGATGTTCGAATAGCAGCAGCTGCGCGCGCCGTCTAAAAGCCCGCCCGAGCCCTCAGAGACCACTTGGGGCGCACTCAGAAGCACAAAAACAGATTACACATTCACGCACACATTCACACACACGCAGACCGCTTTGCGCTCGCGAGCTGCTGCGGAGCTCGACTGGCAGGTGATGCAGCTGGGGAAACCACAAGGTACCGATACCGCTACTCCACGGACCTCTCCTGGGGTGCACTCTGACCACCCTCTTGAGGCGAATCCCGCGGTGGCAACGTGGGCCTCCCAGGAAGCCCCGAAAGGCGGAAACGAGGGAAGCGGTATGGGTACCTTTTCCGCCTCCAGCCAGCAGCGTCCATATTCGCGAGGAGGTCTGGGATGTTGGGCACCCCCCCAGGAGGAGGAGGAGGAGGAGGAGGAGGAGGAGGAGGAGGAGGAGGAGGAGGAGGAGGCGGAGGCGGAGGCGGAGGCGGAGGCGGAGGCGGAGGCGGAGGCGGAGGAGGAGACGTCAACTCTCCGAGGCCCGCGCGAACTTCTCGGCTCTGTGCTGGCCCCGGTCCCCCGGCAGCGCGGGGCACGCCAGGAAGCGGGGGCAAGGGGCGCAGCCAGGGGGGTCCACCGCCGATTCCAGAAAATCTGCGTGGACCTCCGAAGGAGAGGAGGAGGAGGAGGAGGAGGAGGAGGAGGAGGAGGAGGAGGAGGAGGAGGAGGAGGAGGAGGAGGCGGATGAGGGGGAGGAGGAGGGGGAGGAGGAGGGGGAGGGAGGAGGAGGGGAGGAGGAGGAGGAGGAGGAGAAGGAGGAGGACGACGAGGAAGAGGAAGGCACAAAGGCGCGCGCTGGAATGTAACAAGACTCACAGTCATACATAAGCCGTATTGCCGGCGAGGAGTTCTGCACCGCATGCAGTCGACCCGTGAAACAAGGACGCGCGTAAGGACGACCCCCGTCGCGGGGTGCCACCGCGCGCCGAAGGCGCTCCGACCCCCATCGCGGCGCGATGGCGAGGCGAGGTTGACCCCCGTCGGGGGGGTACCCCCCACGCTTATTAAGAAACCCAGAGTAGGGAAGGAGGACGGTTGACGAATCCAATCCTGCACCTTTTGATGCTGATTTGTGTGAAGCCCCCCCGCGCCCCCAATTTAATGTTGGCGGGCTGCGCCACGACGGGTCGATCTGCTGGCAGTCCGAAAATCTGCGCCTCGCTGGCGATGCCAACCAACACTGAATCGGTGGCCGGGGGGCGCGTTGAAGTTTGCGCCAGCAAAGCGGTCGCGCGGGCGGTGCAGTATTTTGTCGATCAGCCAACTTGGAAGGGCGAGGCGGTGCAGGAACCCAGACATCCAGCGCCTCGCTTTTGTCGAGACACACGCCCCCGCCCTCTTGACCACTTCCCCGGGACTGGTCCTTCATCCCGAGTCCTCTTTCGACAGCCCCGGGGCCCGGTAAGGGACCCGAACACGATGGAAAATTGTTGACGCTTCGCGTATCCCCACCAGCCCATCCAGAAACGATGCTCAGGGGAGTTGAGGTGATCAGGGAAGTCGGGGAGCATGCAGAATAACAAAGGGCGGGGGAAGCTGTCACAGACCCCGAGAGGGGGAGGATGGAAGAGGAGTCGTCGTCGTCGTCGTCGTCGTCGTCGGAGGAGGAGGAGGAGGAGGGGGAAGAGGAGGAGGAGGAGGAGGAGGAGGAGGACGGAGAAGGAGGAAGAATCGGAGGAGGAGGAGGAGGAGGGGAAGGAGCTTCTTGGGGGTCTTTTGAGGGCCTCTTGGAGGGCTTTTTGGGCGCCTTGGGGCATCTTGGGCGCCTCTTGGGACCCTCTTGAGGCGCTCTGGGGAGCCTTCGGGGCGCTTTTGGGGCCATCTTGGAGGGAGTCGATCAAACAAGAGGGGGGGGTGAATTGTTGTCGCTTCGCGAATCCCCACCAGCCCATCCAGAAACGATGCCCAGAGGAATTGCCTCGATCAGAGAAGTGGGCAGCACACAGAGGAAGCCATTATGAGACATCTTGGGATATCTTGAGCCATCTTGGAGGTCATTTTGGGCTCTCCCAGACGCTCTTGGAGTCATCTTAATCCGTGCCCCCCCCCAAGAGGCCTCCATGTGGCTAAAACCTGTGTAGAATCAATGATTAGGCATTCTCGCCGAGGCCTCTTGGAGCATCTTGGGTGCATCTGGGGGGGCTCTTGGGGCCTCTTGGGGGTCTCTTGGGGGCCTCCGGGGGGCCTCTTGGGGGCCTCTTGGGGCCATTTTGGGGCCATCTTGGGACCTCTTGGGGCTTCCTGGGCGCTTCTTGGGGCCATCTTGGAGGAGATCGATCAAACAAGAGGGGGGGTTTAATTAGCGCCCCCCTCGGAAGCCCCTAAAATCGCCTCTTGGACCCCTCTTGGAACGCTCTTGGAGTGCTCTTGGGCGCTCTTGGGGCCGTCTTGGGGCTCTTTTGGGGCTCTCTTGGGGCCCTCTTGGGCCATCTTGGAGCCATCTCCAGGCCTCGGATGGCCATCGGAAGCGAAAAGGCGAGAAAGCAAAAATCATTGATTTTCCTTAGGTTTTGGGACGATTTTGGCCTCTTCGGGGCCTCCTTGGGGAGCTGTTTGGCCACTTGGAGTTATCTTGGGGCCGTCTTTGGGCTTCTTGGAACCATCTTAGGAGCCATCTCGAGCGATCTTGCGCTATCTTGAGCCATCTTGGAGCTCATCTTGGGTTCTCTGAGGCGCTCTTGGAGCCGTCTTGGGCCATCTGGGACGCTCTAACTACCCGCGGCCCCCCCCGTCCAGGTCCAGGGGAGGGGGTAGGGGGAGGGGTAAACCCCTCCCCAAGGGGGAAGAGGGAGGGGTGGAAGAGGATCTGCTCTAGACCACCTACGCCCAGAGGGCTGGTGGGATTAGCGCCCCCCCTCGGAAGCCCCTAAAATCGCCTCTTGGACCCCTCTTGGAACGCTCTTGGAGTGCTCTTGGGCGCTCTTGGGGCCGTCTTGGGGCTCTTTTGGGGCTCTCTTGGGGCCCTCTTGGGCCATCTTGGAGCCATCTCCAGGCCTCGGATGGCCATCGGAAGCGAAAAGGCGAGAAAGCAAAAATCATTGATTTTCCTTAGGTTTTGGGACGATTTTGGCCTCTTCGGGGCCTCCTTGGGGAGCTGTTTGGCCACTTGGAGTTATCTTGGGGCCGTCTTTGGGCTTCTTGGAACCATCTTAGGAGCCATCTCGAGCGATCTTGCGCTATCTTGAGCCATCTTGGAGCTCATCTTGGGTTCTCTGAGGCGCTCTTGGAGCCGTCTTGGGCCATCTGGGACGCTCTAACTACCCGCGGCCCCCCCCGTCCAGGTCCAGGGGAGGGGGTAGGGGGAGGGGTAAACCCCTCCCCAAGGGGGAAGAGGGAGGGGTGGAAGAGGATCTGCTCTAGACCACCTACGCCCAGAGGGCTGGTGGGACTTGTTGCCTCGATGTTGTCCATCGGCCCGAGGGTGAGGGCGCGGCGGAAGGACCCAGACATCCGGCCGCTCCCATGTGTTCGATGCCTGGGCCTTGGAGATCTGGACCAGTCCTTCCCCAGGGCCGCCTTTTCGTCCTGCATATTGTTCGACGGTCCCGAGGCCTGGCGAGGGCCCCCTGAGGCCGAAAACGGTCCAAAACTTTTTGAGTCTGCGGGGCGAGAGCGAGCCTCTTCCGGTTAAGAGCTAGGCGGGCCGCGCAAAACACTAATCCCACCAGCCCTCTGGGCGTAGGTGGTCTAGAGCAGATCCTCTTCCACCCCTCCCTCTTCCCCCTTGGGGAGGGGTTTACCCCTCCCCCTACCCCCTCCCCTGGACCTGGACGGGGGGGGCCGCGGGTAGTTAGAGCGTCCAAGATGGCCCAAGACGGCTCCAAGAGCGCCTCAGAGAACCCAAGATGAGCTCCAAGATGGCTCAAGATAGCGCAAGATCGCTCACGATGGCTCCTAAGATGGTTCCAAGAAGCCCAAAGACGGCCCCAAGATAACTCCAAGTGGCCAAACAGCTCCCCAAGGAGGCCCCGAAGAGGCCAAAATCGTCCCAAAACCTAAGGAAAATCAATGATTTTTGCTTTCTCGCCTTTTCGCTTCCGATGGCCATCCGAGGCCTGGAGATGGTTCCAAGATGGCCCAAGAGGGCCCCAAGAGAGCCCCAAAAGAGCCCCAAGACGGCCCCAAGAGCGCCCAAGAGCACTCCAAGAGCGTTCCAAGAGGGGTCCAAGAGGCGATTTTAGGGGCTTCCGAGGGGGGGCGCTAATTCACCCCCCCCTCTTGTTTGATCGACTCCCTCCAAGATGGCCCCAAGAAGCGCCCAGGAAGCCCCAAGAGGTCCCAAGATGGCCCCAAAATGGCCCCAAGAGGCCCCCAAGAGGCCCCCCGGAGGCCCCCAAGAGACCCCCAAGAGGCCCCAAGAGCCCCCCCAGATGCACCCAAGATGCTCCAAGAGGCCTCGGCGAGAATGCCTAATCATTGATTCTACACAGGTTTTAGCCACATGGAGGCCTCTTGGGGGGGGGCACGGATTAAGATGACTCCAAGAGCGTCTGGGAGAGCCCAAAATGACCTCCAAGATGGCTCAAGATATCCCAAGATGTCTCATAATGGCTTCCTCTGTGTGCTGCCCACTTCTCTGATCGAGGCAATTCCTCTGGGCATCGTTTCTGGATGGGCTGGTGGGGATTCGCGAAGCGACAACAATTGGGGAGACAGAGCACAGGCGGGCGGGGCCTCAGGCGGCCGGAGGGCGCGGGGTGCAGGCGCCAACAAAAAAACGGTCCAACACCCGCCGCTCCAGATGTTGTGGAGCGTCGGATCTCGGGTGGCGAGGGAGGAGGAGGAGGAGGAGGAGGAGGAGGAGGAGGAGGAGGAGGAGGAGGAGGAGGAGGAGCAGGAGAGGGAGGAGGAGGAGGAGGAGGCAGGAGGAGGAGGAGGAGGAGGAGGAGGAGGAGGAGGAGGAGGAGGAGGAGGAGGAGGAGGAGGAGGAGGAGGAGGAGGAGGGGGAGGAGGAGGAGGAGGAGGAGGGGAGGAACACACTGTGGGGGAGGGCCTGCTCGAGGGCGGAGCCCTCCGTCTCGGCGCCCGCCGGCAGCTCCAGGACGCTCAGGAGGCCTGCGCCCGCCAGCGCCCGCGCCACGTCCAGGGGAGCAGCGGCGCCGTCCTCACGGCTGGGGAGGAGGAGGAGGAGGAGGAGGAGGAGGAGGAGGAGGAGGAGGAGGACACGGAGGAGGAGGAGGAGGAGGAAGAGGAGGAGGAGGAGGAGGGAGGAGGAGGAGGAGGAGGAAGAAGACGAGGAGGAGGACAGAGGAGGAGGAGGAGGAGGAGGAGGAGGAGGAGGGTCAGGAGCTGCGGCCCGCAGGCAGGAGGGGACCCGAGGACCCGCAGCGGCCTACTCACTCGCTAGATACGCCAGGAGGCATTGGTGAACTGTCTTGCCCGTTCTTCTTAGGCTCTGCCCCGCGCCCGGGTCCACGCAACGGGCCCGAAGGCGAGCAGCTTGCTGCGAGCAATCCACCCCCTGCCTCCTCCTCCGAGGGGGGGGGAGGAGATTTCTTGTGCGCCGAAAGGGAAGGGGGAGGAAGGGGGAGGAGGACGACGAGGAGAAAGGGAGGAGGAAGGGAGGCAGGGGGAGAAAGAAGGGGCGGAGAAGGATGATACCTGTTTTTGCGCCGAGGAGAGTGGAGGAAGGGGGAGGAGAAAGACGAGGCAAAACGGAGGATGAAGGGAGGCAGGGGGACAAAGAAGAGGAGGAGAAGGATGGTCAGGGGAAGAAGAAGGAGAAAGGGAGGACAGGGACGATGTGGAGGAGGGGAGGACGACAAGGGGTGGCAATAGTGGGCAGGAGTGTGACGATGCGACGGAAGGGCGAAGAGGAGGGGGCCAAACAGGAGGCGGAAAAGAAAGGCGGGGAGGAGCAGCAGGAGGGCGACCCAGAGTACACCCAGGATGCGTGAAAGACGTTGCAGCACAGCCTCCCGCCATGAATCACCTCCTCAGACGTCCCTCGCGCAGTCCTTCTCGCTACAGCCCCCCCCCCGAAACCACGCGCGCGCGGTGGGTCTGCCATCCTGGCAGGGGGCCCGTTTCGACAAGGAGCCGCGCTCCGTCCTTCCAGCCGAAGACATGATGGGAGGGCAACGGGTACGTTTTTTCAATGAGTTTGCCCACGGTTCTGTTGCCCCCATCGTACTTAAGGACCACATCCCAGACATGATCTCGAGCACCCGGAAAAGTGTCGAAGGAGTGTCGAAAGAGGGTGTCGAATCAGTGTCGGGCGAGTGTCTCCCAGGGCCCGGCACGTGACAACCCTCGAGTTTCGGTACTATTTGTTCTGGTGCTCGAAATCCTTTCTGGTGATCAAGGCTAAAGCAGGTTGGAACATCATAAGCCTACGAGGGCCCCGCTTTGAACACGCGCCACCTCCATCAGTTTCGCTGCTCGGCGGCTGCACATCTGCTGTAGCTTCCGGTCGTAGACTACGAGGGCGTCTCGAGCGAATGCCCCATGTTGACAAGGAGCAATACTCCTCCACCCGTAAACAGGTGTTGGGAGATGTTCAAACTGATGAGCGCGGACGCGAATGCGACCACCATGCCTTTACCATCCTGTGCGTTCCATTCCACTCGTGCAACTGACAGGGTCGTGTAAAACCAATGCGCGGAGCCTCTTGCGATAGCCCGAATAGTCAAACCAACCGCCCTCCATTTAGCGTGTGGGCACCGGGTTCTCAAGGAAACGCGTCCTGGACCCTAAACCCTAAACCCTAAACTGCAAGCCGCGGGCTGTGCAACGTCCGTAGCCCGTGGCGTCTGGCCGAGTGCTCAGCGAGCCTGCCCATTCCACGTACGCGGCACCGACGAAGCGCGCAGCGCTCAGGAGGCATTCGCCCGCCGCGCGTATGCGGCTGCCGCTTGTTCGCTTAATGTAAAGAACTCTTAGCCTCAGACGCCAGCCAATGGGTGCGCTACGGTCGGTGCCACCTCCTGGGGCTCAAAACCCCCTTTCGGCCATCCGCGGGGCCGTAAACCATATGAAAAAAATACAGCGTGCGGCGCCCTCTGGCTTCCTTCCCAGCGTCCCCACTGTGTCCCGGGCGTTCCCAGGCGCTCCCGCGCGCCCCCAGGCGCTCCCAAGCGTGCCCAGGCGCTTCCAGGCGGTCCCAGGGCGCTCCCAAGCGTTCCCAAGCATTCGCAAACACTCCGCAGCGCTCCCCGTCGGCGCTCCACGGCGCTCGCAACCGCCCCCAGGCCTCCACGCGCTCCCAGGGCGCGCCCAAGCGTTTCCAGGCGCCCCCGGGCATTCACAAGCACTCAGCAGCGCCCCCCATCGGCGCTCCCAGGCGCTCGCAAGCGCTGGCCCCCTGGGTTTCCGCGCAGCATCACGAGGCATTCCCACGGCCGCCCCAAGCTTATTCAAGGCTCCGAAGTTGCTCCCATGACCTTCCCAGAGCGCCCCGAGGGCCCCTCCAAGGCACTCCCAGGGGCTCTGCCACGCAGGTGCTGACGCAGCCATGCCCGCGCATCGTGGCGAGGAGGTGCCAGGCCCACCCCCTCGCGCTACCCCTCCAGCCGTCCGAAGCTCGCGCCGAAGGCGGCTGCGTCGATGATTGCAATCGCTTCAGCGGGGGCGAACCCTAAGGCAAAACCCAAAGCCGAGGGCGACTGCAACTGCCGTGCGCGTCGCCGTCAGCGAGGAGCCCTACGGCGCAGCCGCTCGCTCGAGGCACGCGGGGGCCCGTGGGATTGCAGCGCCAGCGGCAGCGCAATGCTGGTTTCCAATGCCGAAGGCAAATGCCGGACCCCTGTGGAGCTGCTGCGCCAGCGCCAGTCCAACGGCGAAGCTCGACGCCGGAGGCGCGAACGGCTGCCTGTTCGACGAGGCGAGCTGACGCGCCAGCGCCATGTACCCTGCGCGCGTGCTCGCATGGGTGCGCATTGCTACGGCCGCGGCCGCACGCGCGCTTTCCAGCATTCGCAGCCCAGTGTCACAGACCAATGCCGAAGGCAAAGGCGTCAACACATGGACATGCTGCGCCAGCGGCAGCCCAAAGGCGAAACTCAATGCCGAAATCGCTAACGGCTGCCTCTTCGACGGGGCGACGATCTGACGCGCCTGCGCCACGCGCCCTGCGCGCATGCTCACGTGAATGCGCAATGCCACGGCCGCGTCGGCGATCCCCTGCGCGTGCCACTTCGAAAGCCCCCCGTGATAGGGGGGTTGGGGGGAGAAGCCCTAAACCCTAAAAGGCTTCACTCTTGGTGGTCTGGGGCGGGAGTGCGACTAACCGTGGCGCGCGCGGCTTGGGCAGCGATCCCCCCCAACAACCTTGATGCGGGGGGGATCGCGGCCAGCGCGCTTGCGCCAATGCAGGCCCCAAATTCCCAGGCACCTCGTCGTGCTTCTGCCCACCCACCGCGCATCATCGTCGCCGTCTACGAGAGACAGGGCATCTCTGAGAAGCGTCCGCAGGTAGCCAGAGTGGGTCGCCATGGCAGCCTAGGGCTGCCCCCCCACTTTGGGGACCTGCGACACGTAAAAACACGTATGGGACGCTCTGGACGCTCCTGGGCGCGCTTGGGAGCCTCTGCGACGCGCCTAGGAGCGCCCGGGGCGCCTGGAACGCCTGGGAGCGTCTGGGAGCGCCTGGGGCCGCCTGGAAGCGCATGGGAGCGCCTGGGAACGCCGAGCGGCTGGGGGCGGCTGGGAGCCTGTGGAAACGCTCCTGCGCACGCCCGGGAACTGCCCCAGGGCGCTCCCGGGCGCGCCTGGAACCGCCTGGGAGCGCCTGCGAAGAATTCGGACCGCTTGGGATCGCCGCAGAATCCTCCACGCTGCCGCCCATTGGGAATTTAGGGGCCAGCGGCCCTAAACCCAAAAAGGCTTTTTAGTTTGGGAGTTCGCCGGCCGTGCGGCCGGGGGTGGGAAGTTGTTGCAGATCCTGCGCCGTCGGCTGGCTTGATCGGGTCGGCTAAACGCCCCCCCAATCAAGCCTGCCGAAGGGGGGGCAGCCTTGCCCTGACTGTCGGCCGCTGCGCGCCCGAGAAACCCTAAACCCTAACCCGACTCTTCCCGCCCGTTAGAGCACTCGCGTGCCAACTGGATCGCACATCCGTCGTCGCCGTCGTCGTCGTCGTCGTCGTCGACGCTGTATTCGATGTGGTTCGAACGAGGGGAGAGATGATCTTTATGGTTGGGTGGCTTGCAGGTGGGAGTGACGGCCACCGCAGGTGGGTTCGCGGTCAAGGTGTACTCGTGGCCAGGCCTGGTAGACCCTAAACCCTAAACCTGGACCCCGGGACCTTCCCCCAGGACCCGATCGTTATCCCGAGTCGTTTTCTCGCACTCCCCGAGCCCGTGCAGGGCCCCGAGAGCCCGAAACCGGAGAAAAACCTCGGGGCCCGTTTCCCTGAGGACCCGCTTCCCCCTATGGCAAATTCCTGCTGACGCTGAGAACTCCAAGCCTACAGTACGGGCCGTCGACGCAGGGGAAGCCCCAAGCAAATCGCCCTGCCCCGCCCTGCTGACA